>CM035115.1:145060491-145248058 GCA_020205555.1 Panax stipuleanatus | reverse complement strand
TCCGGCATCCACTAGCCAACCTACTGAGGGTTCTGTTAAAGGCAAGGTTGAAGACATGCTCTTTATGGTCCGGCTGGAAGGCAAAGGCCTACTTTCGTAGAGGACCAAAGGGGAGAGGGTGGTCTACGATCAGCTGCTTTTGCTTTCAAGTCCAGTTGAATTAGAGAAGCAACTCTTCTTTATAATACGATGAGAAAAACCTTTCCTCATATCTTATAACCAACCTCACAGATCCAACTCAATCAAGTTAAGCAAAGGTGCAAAGCCCATGAACATCTCTTACTGATCATGTTTTCATGATAGTTTTCATTATAATGTTCTCATTGTCCTCCTCTCCTCTTGAGCCGTTTCTCTATCTTGATAGCCATATGGACCAGTTCTTCTAACTCCAAATAATATTATTGTTCAACCAAGTCCGCAATCTCCCAATTCAATCCTGCTGAGAACTTAGCCATCATTGTTTCATTATCCTCTACCAAATTAGCCCGATCCTTCAACATTTCCATCTCCCTGTAGTAATCATCCACACTTCGACTTTCTTGTTTTAGAGTTTGCAAACTACAAATGATCTCCCATTGATAGTATGTTGGTACAAACCTCTTTTTCATGATAGTTTTCATTTCCACCCAAGTTGTAATTGGTCACTCATCACACCTCCTCTGATTAGCTGTCAACTGATCCCACCATATTAATGCATATCCAAAAAACTCAGTAACGGCCAACTTGAATTTCTTAAGGTCTGACTAGTTATGACAATCAAAGATCCGCTCCATCTTGGTCCCAATCGCCTCAGGATCACCCATGCCTTGGAAAGCTGGAATTTGCATTTTTATGCTATCTAAATTGTCATCTTCTCTGTCCTGACCTCCTCTTTCCCTAGCACCTCCGTGTCTTCGATGTAGGACATTAGATTCACGATCTTCCCCTACACTGTTATCACCATAAGGATCTTTCTTCTTTACACCAGTTTGTTATGTTCTCTCCTTGTTATGTGTCCCATGAGTGTTTTGGGATAGCTCAACTATAGACACCCTCACCTGATATAATTGTTTATGCATTCGTTCCGTAGCCTTTTCCAATCTTCGATCCCATTCTTTATTCATGGCTTCCATCTTAAATTCCAATTCAGTCGTCGAGGGTTGTTCCTCAAAATTTCATTTGTCTTTGGAGCTAGACATGTTTCCTGCAAAACAAGGGTTAGTAGAAAAAATTTTCCTCACCACTCCCTTTTGTGTTTCGCTCGAATAAATGGTTCACTCGTGTATACACTCAATAAATTAGATTTCACCCTCGATTAATCTCACTACTGAGCCTTTTACCTCTTAATATTCTCTCCCACAGGTTCTTTTCGAATTCTTTTAGCAAAATTCTAGGTTTGCCTAATCAATTGAAAAATAACTTATCATGAAATAATTTATAAAAGTATGAAATCTCATAATAGCACGAAATCGACGAAAATAAAATTCTACTAAAATTTATCTATTTTTTTCACAATATATATTTTGATAGAAAAATAAAGATAAGTAACTCGTTAGAAAGGCTTAGCTTTGATACCAAATGATAGACTCCACGGCACACTTGTGTGAGGTGGTCGTCGCCCGGATCGTTTCTAGCAAAGTTGTAAGATGGATTGCTTGCAACACCTTAATCCATCTCCTATATGTAGACGGTAATCTTGGTACAATTGCTCGCGTTTGAAAATATGCATTGAATGGACAACAACGTCACCATGGCTTATATTGAAGCGGTAATCTCGGTACAATCGACGATTGATGCGGTAAAAGACGCCACACACAAATATGAATTATTGTATGATAAGTCAAATTGAATCTCAAAGAAATAACTAAGAAAATACTTAAAAATTCTTCAAAAAACCAAAAGTAGAGAATAATCTCACAAGTAGAATAAATCTGAATAATATTGAATTATAATGTCAATTACATCAAGTAATCCTTAAATAGTAGTAATGAAACCATAGAATTCCTATAAGGAATCAATAAGTGTTCGAAAACAAATCCTTAAACTCTAAGTGTCCTAATTGTATTATAAGCCAAAAACATGCTGAAAATAGCCAAACTAGGTAATAAAATCTGTGTCTAAATATGCCAAAAAGCGTACAAAATCTAGTTGGAAATCGTCAAATCCGCCGGGACAGATTATTTGAACCTTAGAAACTCCGTCGGGGTGGAAGTGCGCTGGGGAGAATTTAAATGGCCTAGAAACTTCGCGCAATTAGACAGAAACCAACTCGCTGGGGAGAGTTCAAAAGCCGCCGAGGTGCAACCAAGCGGAGAGGAACTCGCCGGGGCGGGCTGATTGAACTGGAAAAACTCCGTCTGGGCGGAGTTGCTTGAATCCTCATTGTAAATCTTGTTTTCCATGGACTGATCTGAAATGCATCCTTGGACCATGTTGATGAATTTGGGCACATCTTCAACTGCCCTTTCCCAAGTTTGCATGCCATTCTCTTTCCACATCGCTTAAACTAAGGCCATAAGTTCTTCCTTGAAACGGTTAGCTCGTCCTCTCGTCACGGGTCCAATTGGTACTTGTACTGGGTCTGATTCACGATCTTTATTTGAGTCCAAGCTAATGATGTCCTCATCAACGTGCCCCCTCATATTCTCGATTTATGTGCTAGAAGGGTTTTGATCGATGCAACGACATAATAATGAGCCCATACTACAGACAGAAACTAAAATCTTGTGAAACTCCAAGAAATGATTAGCCTTATAATCTCCCTGATAAGAAAAGCATCTTACAGGACCAAGAATCATGAGAAAAAGATTAAAATAGACTAAGAAAGGCTAAAATGAACAAAAAGAACCAAAGGAGCCCCCCTTAGCGCTCGACCCCCTAGGGTTCGCCCCCCTAGGGCCCGACCTCCCGTGTCCCGTGCTGAGTTCTTCTGAGGTTTTCTGGCGATGAGATTCTCAAATAAAGAAGGAAGAGCAGGAAAGCATGGTTTGAACAACAAGAACTTTAAAATATGAGATCGAAGAGGAGCCTCCATGAGTCCCAAGGTAGAAGGTTTATGGAGGTAACTTATTTTGGGAATTGATTGAGGGATTGTATTAGTGGCTAAAAGAACAGGACGATGTAGCGCCCCCAAATCCGGGTCCCCAAAACCTCGAACTTGGTACGTTACGATACATCATTTCTATAACTACTGCGGAAGATATAAACATAAATTATTTATACAATAAACTTTTACACATAATTCCCAAGGTCTGTTAACTTTAACTGATTACCTGCATTCAATATACTATACGACATACAATGCCATTTGCGTTCAATACTATTACAATTTTAACCGTACAATAATCCAATCCTGGAACTTGTCTTTGCCTTTTGCCTGTGTCCGAAGTTTCGTCTTAATCCGAAATATTTATCATGATATAGCAAGGGTGAGCAACAATTTTGCCCAACAAGTTTAAGTTCAAAAGAAGATATATCATGATTGAAAATGAATAATAAGCTGACAAACTTTCAACATTCTAAGAATTATGAAAGAACATGAATTAATTTTCATAACTAAATGACTGAATCAATAATGCTGAATAGCCAACAATGAACATGAATAAATTCAACTGAACAATATGGTAATGAAGGTGATCAACCTTTCATATCTGATGAACATATATAATATGCACAACGTGCGAATCAATAAATCATAGATGTGATATAATCAACAATGATTAATCACGAATATGCTTTACAATAACAACTCGAGTTTGAGTTAGGAAACTTGCCTGTATCGTCGATTACTACTACGCAATCTAGTTAAATCATTTTATTAAAAAGACCTATCAGTTATAAGATTGATCTTTCAATTAGAAAAATATATTTATTCCATCATACTATTACTTTAAAAGTAAACCATCTAACACTTAACCACATAATCAAATATTAGATAACCTTAAAATCATACCTATTTACAAGTCTAAATCTAGTACACATCGAGTCTTTAATAGTATTCAATATAGTATACTGAGTGGTTTCCTACAAATAACTAACAAATTAATTTTCACCTCGTCTACACTGTTTCCACAGTGAGTTAGATCGGTTATTAATTCGTATATACCTTTCCCATATGAAGGAATTGTTTAGACCAGCTACTATACATCAACCATTAAAGGGTACGATTGCAGTACCTTAGATTTAACACTTACTCGTTTATTTATAAGTTATTATTATAACTCGGTAACTGTTTACTATTCAAGGGACTTAATATATTATTTCAGTAAGCTGAAACCAAACTGTTTCCTCTTCCTGACATTTCAATTTCCATTTCAGCATCCTGAATTGTTTATTTCAGGAAGCTGAAATACCTTATTCATGAAAATACCAAAACAGCTTATTATTTATCTATCCTTTGGTCAATCATATATACCTATATTCCATACACAAAAAATATTTTTCTGGAATTTTTCAACTCCCTTAAGTATTTTTCAAAAATCCATTTCTAGTTAATTCCTTAAGAAATTAGCTACCTCACGCTTAACTCCAAAAATTCCTAACTCTTGGAAGGATCTTACAAATTTTAACGTGGATATCCAGTTTAAATTTCGTGGCCATCGGAGTTTTACAACTCCGATTATAGCGATTTTCGTCGAAAAAATGCAAATATTAAAATAATCATAACTTAGTCAATTTAAGTCGGAATGAGCTCATTTTTGGACAAAAGCTACTTTATAACATATATTTTAATATCCAAAAAGAATGGAATTTATTTCATAAAAGAAGTTGCTGAAACTGCCCTTACCAATTCTGGATAGAATGTTTTTTGGCCATTTGCAGTTTTGGCGTCCTTTGCTAATTTCAATCCACACAAATATCTATAACTCGTTTTTTAGTGATTCCACTTGAAAAAGTTAGAAGACTTGTATATCTAACTCTAAAAATTGACCACACTTAAAAATTCAAAATAGAATGAGAGATATGGCTGTTTCCGTTTCATACTTTGTTTTCACAAAAACATGTTTTTCAATACTTGTTAATTTTTAAGAAATCTTTCATATCCTCACATAATACCCCACATAACCCATCATTAATCACTATAATACATACCAATACATCATATATTCATGGATCTATCATGATCCATGATCTATTTCACCAAAAATCACCAAACATAAGATTAAACACAACTAAGTCAAATAAAAATTAGGGTTTTCTAAATTTTGAAAAACCTAGTTTCTATTTCATAGTTTAGATCAAACTTTTGATCAATAAAAGGGTTAGATATAAACTTGAAACACTATAAAACACATAGATCTAAGGTTTTAACCTCTAGATCATAACTTTACAAAAATTAAAACTCAAATAAAAAAAAAATATATTATATAAATAGAAATTCTTTATACCTTCTCTTGATTTTCCTTCCTTCTGCTTAGTACTTGATTTAAGAATTAAGAAACTACAAAAACTCTCCTCCCTCCCTCCCCTCTATAGTGGCCAAACCCTCCATTTTCTCACCCTTTTTGATTTTATTTTGTTAAGCTTTTTGGAAGAGATAGATGAAAGAGCAAAGAAATGGATTTGGGTTTGTTTATCAAAATGATTTCCCACAATCACTCTCTCTTTCTCTTTTCTCATCTTCCCGCTCATGGCCGCCCATCCTCTTTCTCTCTTTCATTCTCCGACCACTCCCTTTTCCTTTCTCTTTCTCTCTCTAATTTCTTATCTTATCTTCTTCTTTCTCTTTCCTTATCTTTCTCTTCTCTTTATCCGGCCAACTTGGCCCTTCAATCTCCACATATCTATCATTCTTCTCTCTCATAATCATTACAAGAGTTGCTTGCAAGAAATAGCTAATGGGTTGGCCCGTAAGGAATATGACACCTCAAAAGGCAACAACCAACTAAAGTAAATACAATTATCAAATACATTCCCCTTTTCTCT
Source organism: Panax stipuleanatus (assembly GCA_020205555.1). Classification (NCBI taxonomy): domain Eukaryota; kingdom Viridiplantae; phylum Streptophyta; class Magnoliopsida; order Apiales; family Araliaceae; genus Panax; species Panax stipuleanatus. Next base: position 145,242,154 of record CM035115.1, on the reverse strand, counting down.
CCTCATCACAATCCGGCCATGTGGTCTTGCATTTATTCTTCATTTGTTTTATATAATACTTCACTTGTTGGCTCCATTATTAATGAGACATCTAGCACCCATCTTGTCCACAAAATAAAGTGATCATCACACCTCCCTTTTATTCTCTCCCACAAATTTTCGGCCACTTGGCCTTTATTCTTCCATACATTTTTTTTATATAATGCATATCTAGTTACTAAAACATCCTTCCCTCATGTGGGCTTAAGTCTTGGGCTTTATTTAATTCATTTGGACTTGCACCTTTTTTCTTGTTTTCCTTACTAATTAAATTGAGCTTGGGCTTCCTCTATTAATTAAATTGTGCCTTTATAATACCTGACCCATAAATGATATATTGGGCTAGTTTAATAACTTAATTGCTATTAAATCAATTAGCTACAAGTCCAATGCTTAAATAAACAATTGGGCTACAAATTGGGCTACTTCAATAATTCCTTGGGCCATAAAATCAACTTAGTTCCACACTCTCTAATTTTTATCATATCATAATCATTTAGTTAGGGTTCCATTACACACCTTTGTAAATAAATTCCTTACTCATATATCTTTAATTTCATTACCCAATTAGACTGGCTATACTTAGATTATAAAATTAATAAATTGAGATGTATAAAATAAATTTTTTAGAGTATTTAATTACACTAACTAATATATATTAGGTTATATAACCTTATTCTTAATATTCCTTCAAATACATATAACTCCATTTTTAGGGTTTAAAAATTTTGTAACCCATATTTTCTTTATTCTCATTCAAATAGTAAACCATATAGGTTATTCTTTAAAAAATTTAATTATTCCTCAAATTCCCATCTAGGTTTTATCCTTCAACCTTTATTTTAAACATTCAAGATCTTATAAATTTTTGGGTTGTCACAAACGATCTGCTACGCAATCACGAACATGCTTTACAATAACAACTTGAGTTCGAGTTAGGAAACTTGTCTGTATCGTCGATTACTGCTACGCAATCTAGTTAAATCGCATTATTGAAAAGACCTATCAATTATAAGATTGATCTTTCAATTAGAAAAACATATTTATTCCTTCATACTATTACTTTAAAAGTAAACCATCTAACACTTAACCACATAGTCAAATATTAGATAACCTTAAAACTATACCTATTTACAAGTCTAAACCTAGTACACATCGAGTCTTTAATAGTATTCAATATAGTATACTAAGTAGTTTCCCACAAACAACCAACAAATTAGTTTTCGTCTCGTCTACACCATTTTTACAGTGAGTTAGATCGGTTACTAATTCGTATATACCTTCCCCATATGAAGGAATCGTTTAGCCCAGCTACTATAAATCAACCATTAAAGGGTATGATTGCACTACCTTAGACTTAACACTTACTCGTTCATTTATAAGTTATTATTATAACTCGATAAACTGTTTACTATTCAAGAGACTTAATATATCATTTCAGTAAGCTGAAACCAAACTGTTTCCTCTTCTTGACATTTCAGTTTCAAATTCAGCATCCTGAATTGTTCATTTCAGGAAGCTGAAATACCAAAACAGCTTATTATTTATATATCCTTTGGTCAATCATATATACCTATATTCCATACACAAAAAGTATTTTTCTGGAATTTTTCAACTCCCTTAAGTATTTTTCAAAAATCAATTTCTAGTTAATTCCTTAATAAATTAACTACCTCACGCTTAACTCCAAAAAATCCCAACTCTTGGCGGGATCTTACAATTTTTAACGTGGACATCTAGTTTAAATTTTGTGGCCATCGGAGTTATACAACTCCGGTTATAGCGATTTTTGTTAGAAAAACATAAATATTGAAATGATCATAACTTGGTCAATTTAAGTCGGAATGAGCTCATTTTTGGACAGAAGCTACTTTATAACATATATTTTAATGTCTCAAAAGATTGAAATTTATTTCATAAAATAAGTTGCCGAAACTGCCCTTACTAATTTTGGACGGAATGTTTTTTGGCCATTTGCAGTTTTGGCGTCCTTTGCTAATTTCAATCCACACAAAAATCTATAACTCCTTTTTCAGTGATTCCACTTGAAAAAGTTAGAAGACTTATATATCTAACTCCAGAAATTGACTACACTCAAAATTCAAAATAGAATAAGAGATATGATTGTTTCGGTTTCATACTTTATTTTCACAAAAATATATATTTTCAATACTTGTTGATTTTTAAGAAATCTTTCATATCCTCACATAATACCCCACATAACCCATCATCAATCACCATAATATATACCAATACATCATATATTCATGGATCTATCATGATCCATGATGTATTTCACCAAAAATCACCAAACATAAGATTAAACACAACTAAGTCTTAGAAAAATTAGGGTTTTCTACATTTTGAAAAACCTAGTTTTTATTTCATAGTTTAGATCCAACTTTTGATCCATAAAAGGGTTAGATATAAACTTGAAACACTATAAAACACATAAATCTAAGGTTTTAACCTCTAGATCATAACTTTACAAAAATCAAAACTCAAATCAAATAAAAAAAATAGATTATATAAGTAGAAGTTCTTTATACCTTCTCTTGATTTTCCTTCCTTTTTCTTAGTACTTGATTTAAGGACTAAGAAACTACAAAAACTCTCTTCCCACTCTCCCCTCTATAGTGGTCGAACCCTCCATTTTCTCTCCCTTTTTGATTTTGTTTTGTTAAGCTTTTTGGAAGAGATAGATGAAAGAGCAAAGAAATGAATTTGGGTTTGCTTATCAAAATGATTTCCCACAATCACTCTCTCTTTCTCTTTTTTCCTCCTCCCTCTCATGGCCGTCCATCATCTTTCTCTCTTTCACTCTCCAACCACTCCCTTTTCCTTTCTCTTTCTCTCTCTAATTTCTTATCTCTTCTTTCTTATTTTATCTTCTTTTTTCTCTTTCATTATCTTTTTCTTCTCCTTATCCGGCCAACTTGGCCCTTCAATCTCCACATATCTATCATTCTTCTCTCTTATAATCATTACAAGAGTTGCATGTAAGAAATAGCTAATGGGTTGGCACCATAAGGAATGTGACACCTCAAAAGGCAAATACCAACTAAAGTAAATACAATTATCAAATACATTCCCCTTTTCTCTCCTCATCACAATCCGGCCATGTGGTCTTGCATTTATTCTTCATTTGTTTTATATAATGCTTCACTTGTTGGCTCTATTATTAATGAGACACCTAGCACCCACCTTGTCCACAAAATAAAGTGATCATCACACCCCCCTTTTATTCTCTCCCACAAATTTTTGGCCACTTGGCCTTTATTCTTCCATACATTTTTTTTATATAATGCATATCTAATTACTAAAACATCCCTCCCTCGTGTGGGCTTAAGTCTTGGGCTTTATTTAATTCATTTGGGCTTGCACCTTTTTCCTTGTTTTTCTTACTATTTAAATTGAACTTGGGCTTTCTCTATTAATTAAATTGTGCCTTTATAATACCTGACCCATAAATGATATATTTGGCTAGTTTAATAACTTAATTGCTATTAAATCAATTAGCTACAAGTCCAATGCTTAAATAAACAATTGGGCTACTTAAATAATTCCTTGGGCCATAAAATCAACTTAGTTCCATACTCTCTAATTTTTATCATATCATAATCATTTAGTTAGGGTTCCATTACACACCTTTGTAAATAAATTCCTTACTCATATATCTTTAATTTCATAACCCAATTAGACTTGCTATACTTAGATTATAAAATTAATAAATTAAAATATATAAAATAAATCTCTTAGAGTATTTAATTACCCTACCTAATATATATTAGGTTATATAACCTTATTCTTAATATTCCTTCAAATACATATAACTCTATTTTTAGGGTTTAGAAATTTTGTAACCCATATTTTCTTTATTCTCATTCGAATAGTAAACCATATAGGTTATTCTTTAAAAAAATTTAAGTATTCCTCAAATTCTCATCTAGATTTTATTCTTTAACCTTTATTTTAAACATTCAAGATCTTATAAATTTTTGGGTTGTCACAAACGATCTGGGCATTATTCTGATGACTAAGGGTCTTTCAGAAATTTTTGGAATTTACATGAAGTTATGTGCCTTACATGTGATCACTTTTCAGGAAACTCTATAAATACTCCTTCTATTCTATGAAGAAGGGATTTTTGGAAGATTGGAGACTGACGGATTCTCTTTCAACTCCAGACACTCAAGAAGGCTCTCTGGATCCTTAATACCCTAAGAAGGCTTTCAGATCTTGAGAGTTCTGTCACGTGTTTATTGGAGTAATTGCTCACATGTTCTTCTCCCCTCTTCAATTCATCAATCAATTCCGTACTCTTCGTGGATTTCTCTTCTCCTCAGCCAGCACGAAACCCTAACCCTAGCAAGGTACGATTTCCTTGCCCACAAAAGTCAATAATGCTATTTTTCAATGTATGTCATTTTATTTTTATTAAACTTTTTTTAAAATTAAAAGAAGGTAGTATTGAAAAAATAAGATAAAAAATAATATTAAAAAAGAAAAAGGACAAATAAATTTGAACAAACTAAAAAAAATAGGATAAATAAACTTAGAGAGAAGGAGTATCACTTAATTGCATTTAACAAAGATAATCATACTCTTATAAATACGCACTAATGTACTAAGATAAGTGAAAATGAAACTCTATATAATTTTGAGTAATTTTTCTCTTTTTTTTCAATTTCTTCCCATATTTCATTATTGACAACAATATCTTCCAAAATACTATCTCCGTCCTGTATTAAACATTCTAATTTTCTTTTTAGGATGTTCTTAAATAAATGTTCTATTTCTATATTATTAACTATTTTTATCTTATTTTTCTACTTATACCCTCATAATCTTTTTAGTCAATTTTTGTTAAAAACTTAATAAATGATCAAAAGTTTATATTGCACTACAAGAAAAAGGCCTACCAGCGACCGCCTTTCAGCGACCCGTACCGATCGCAGATGACTATTAGCGATCGCATACGGTCGCTGACACCCGTCGCATATAATCTGGTCGCTAGATGCACATCATCGACGGCTATTAGCGACCGACACATCGGCGACCGTAGCCGTCGCTAATCTGAGTCAGCATAGGCCAGGGGCTGAGGCTGACATGGACCACATATCAATGACCGCAAGTAGCGACCGTATCGGTTGTTGATACCCTGATAAATGATGCAGTCGCTAATGTTCATCAGCGACTGCATGCGGTCACTGATACTAAGTTTAAAAAAAATTATCTGTTTTATGGAATTCCCAAAAAAACTGTACCTGTTTTGTACCTGCTTTATATCTAAATAGACATCAGTATATATAAACATCCAACCAAGCTTTATATATATCCCAACACCATGATAATATAACACAATATAAAGTAATAAACCAAACAAAAAGCATTACATATAAACATCCATACGCCAACACATGATAACCCAACACACTATAAAGTAATAAACCAATGAGCTGAAGAAATATATACAAATCTAATGTTTAAGTAGCATATATACATTCGTCCATAGAATAAATATAAAAGTACAAGGATGAAATATGTAGAAAGGTGGCAACCTTAAGTTGTTGTCGACGTCGAAAAAAAATCCGTGGGTCGGGTCACAACCCGGATCTTTTTCTCTTCCTAAGTTATCTCTACCCTTACTCTTTTTATTTGTGAAAAAGGTTTTGAAAGAGTTTTTAGGAAAAGGCCAACATGTATCATGTCAACAATTGAATGTTTTACAGAGTCGCCGGTTGGTAGATTTGAAATGGTTGTACCACTTCAACCGAGTTTTGTTTGAAAGAGGCCCAATTGCTGGACACTATCAAAACTTGATCTTTGAAAATAAAGTTTGAGTTTGGGGGCTTGGTTAAGTGTAGGGAAGGTGTTAGGCACCCCACAACTCCCGTGTAAACACGATACATCATCTTTTCAATATTTTCCTTAAAAAATTGAACTATGTGTGTGAATGCTGTTTGAAAATTGGGCCTATGTTTGATGAAAAATATGTCTATGCATCGTTGAACCTATATACGAAGGGTTTGATTTGATTTGTAAAAAGTTTTTGATTTGAATTGCAAAAGTGTTTGATTTTGGTTTTGCAAAAGCTTCTTTTCCTCAAAAAGTTTATTGCATGATGTTTTGAAAGAAGGTTTTCAAACCCTTACGCTAACATAAGAATTGAAGCATATTGATATTTCAGTTTTATCTTTTTTCAGCCTTAAGGCACAATTTAAATGGTGATTGTCAGGCTGCGAAGCATCCTCGACCACAACATATATACAAGTGTCGGTCTCCTCATGGGCATGATAGCCATCGGAGGGACTCTGACACGACAAACTATATTTTTACTATGTTGACACCTTAAATCCAGATAACCGTTTGAGGTCTTTTGTATATATATTTTTACATAAAAATTGGTAGGGTACATCTATAAAGTGGAGTTTGTCCATCGTGGGAATCAGATTCTGATCAACTGGATCATGAATCCCACGATTCCCAGGCTCACATAGGGAGGCCAATAAACCTGCACAGCTTAAATTTGTACAGAAATATATCCAAATGCTATAATGGCCAAGGATTCATCAGTAAATCCTGGCTAGCGCTAATCCAAAGCATCTCGTTCCCACTAGATAGAGATCTAAGGGCCGCGAGGTTGCTTTTATAACTAAAACTAGAAAAATGCTAGATTAAATAAATCTTAGCCATTCTAGCTTCCCGGTTCCATCTGTACCGATTTTGAACCGTTTGAAAGCTAGAGTTGGCGAGATTTAAATAAATCTAATTCGCCCGCAGATAAGTCAGTGTTGATTCATATAAAATAAATATTTAAAGCAATAATTTAATAAAAGCGAGTAAAGCAATATATATACAATTATATATATGAAAGCTGTAAAGGGCGATGAGTTTTCACACCGGTGCCCGGACTGAAATTGAAATATATATTTATAAAAGCTGTATAAAAGCCACGGAATGATCCAGGCTGAACAAAATTGAAATATATATATAATATAGTAAAAAGGGCGATGAGTTTTCACGCTTGTGCCCGGACTGAAATATAAATATTTATAGAAACGTAGTTAACCAGGACTGGGAAGATAACCAAGTATGGTGAATGTTGTGAAAATAGTAAAAAGGCCACAAAATAATCCAGGCCAAACTGGAATACAAATATATATATATATATATAGACAGAAAAGTAGTCAACCAAGACTGGGAAGATAACCCAATGTGGTGAAGGCTGCTTATATATACATATTTATATATAAAAGCAGTAAAAAGGGCACAGAATGATCCAGGCCGAACTAAAATATAAATATATATATATATAGACAGAAAAGTAGTCAACCAAGACTGGGAAGATAACCCAGTGTGCTGAAGGCTGCTTATATATGCATATTTATATATAAAAGCAGTAAACTACCACAGATTTGACATCCGGGCTTGACAGAATTGAAAAGTTAGTATATATATAGTTAAATATATACAAAAAAAGCCAAATCTGGACTTGGAAGATAACCCAGTCCGGCGAAGTTGCTAATAACGAAGATGCAAGTATATAAAAGCTGCCGGAAGCGACGGATCGTCAATCCGAGTTGTAAAAATGCCCGAAAATACGTTTAGGTACTAAAATGTACCAAAAGTTAACAAAATCAGCCACGAAACTGAGTTCCGGGCTTATTTAGAAAACTAAATTTGATGTGCAAGTGCAAAATAGTGTAAAAACGTAGTATTGACTTGTTGATTGTAAAAATACTCATAATGGACTGCTACACGACTTTTTGCCAAATCGTAGGATTTACACGTCCGAATCTACCAATTCTTTTTTGATACGTGGTAGTATGTGGGCATATCTACGTGTTAGAGTGAAAAAATTTGGGTTTGTAAGATAAGAAAATAGACAGAAAACCAAACAGGCAGTGGTTCGAAGCATTTTTAAATTCTTGAAATGAGAGGGGGTGCACCTCTATATATAGGCTAGGGAGCCTCCACTCTACCTGCTGCTGCCGCAGGTAGAGGTGTGGCTCCATGTGGTGGGTCCCATCGTCTCGAAGTACGTGCACTCTGAGCAATGCGAGGTCTGATTCGAAACTTTCTAACTTTTGATCGGAGCATCCGTTTGAGGCGTGCTATACCTTTCCGGAAAGCCCTCACTAAGAGTGTTAGAGTGACATAGGATAAAACATTTTTCAGGTCCAAGAAGACGGGTTCATAACCAGGTCTTTGATTCTTCGCAGTTTGTTCGTTGAGCTATCTTGCGATATTTGCACTCAGGATCATCATTATGGTTCGTTCTGACCTTGGAGGAATCAATTCAGCTTAAGTTTGACTGAATCGGCTTAGATTTGGTAAAATGACCGTTTTGCCCTTCCCGGGGTTACCTTCAGTGTCGGCATGGCCTTCGGTTGACTTTCTGGGGCTGTTTCCAAGACTTGGATCCCATTCAAGTCTGTTTGTCCTCAGTGTTGTCTCTGAGGTTAACTTGGTCACTCCAGGTTTTCCTTTGGCTTTAGGATTGCTTCTAGAGTTGACCTGACCTCCTGGGTTGAGATCGGGGCTGACCTGTACTTCCCGAGCTGAGACCTGGGCTGATCTGTACCTCCCGGATTGAGACCAGGGCTGACCTGTACTTTTCGTGTTAAGACTGGGGCTGACCTGTACCTCTCGGGTTAGGACCGAGGATGATCTGTACTTCCTGGGTTAAGACCGAGGTTGATCTGTGCTTCCCAGTGTTGAGACCGGGGTAGACCTGTACTTCTTGGGTTGAGACTGGGGTTGATCTATACCTCTCGGGTTGAGATCAGGGCTGACCTGTACCTCTCAGGTTGAGACCGAGGCTGACCTGTACCTCCCGGGTTGAGACCGGGGCTGACTTGTACCTCTTGGGTTGAGACTAGGGCTGACCTGTACCTCCCTACTTGAGACCGGGGCTGACCTGTACCTCCCGAGTTGAGACTGGGGCTGAACTGTACCTCCCGGGTTGAGATTGGGGCTTAGTTAACAACCCAGTATTGAGACTGGGGTTGAGTTGACAACCCGATATTGAGATCGGGGTTGAGTTGATGACCCGGTATTGAGATCGGGGTTGAGTTGACCGCCCGATATTGAGATCGGGGTTGAGTTGACCGCCCGATATTGAAACCGGGGTTGAGTTGACGGCCTGATATTGAGACCGGGGTTGAGTTGACAACCCAGTATTGAGATCGGGGTTGAGTTGACTGCCCGGTATTGAGACCAGGGTTGAGTTGACGACTCGGTATTGATATCGGGGTTGAGTTGGCGACCCGATATTGAGATCGGGGTTGAGTTGATGGCCCGATATTGAGACCGGGGTTGAGTTAACGGCCATATATTAAGACCGGGGTTGAGTTAACGACCCACTATTGAGACCGGGGTTGAGTTGACGGCCCGGTATTAAGACCGGGGTTGAGTTTACGACCAGATATTAAGACGGTGGTTGAGTTGACTGCCCGGCATTGAAACTGGGTTTGAGTTGACTGCCCGGTATTGAGACCGGAGTTGAGTTGACGACCCGGTATTGAGACCGGGGTTGATTGAAAAAGACAATCTTGCCCTTCTACAGTATTAGTAACAGGGATAAGAAATTTTGAGTGTTTACAGATGCCCCTCTTTATCATGTTCATGCAATGTAATGAAATGAACAAGATAAAGATTAGTAGACACTGGAAACTCAACTGCAAAGAGAGGCAAAGCATGATAGGGTATGTCATAAATGTTAAATTCCTTCGAAGGGGTAGAGTTATCACTGATTGATTACGTTAGTTTCTGCTGGGGATAAGAACTCCCGTGGTAACCCTTGTTGCAGCATTATCAGTCGGCTGCTGGTAGGACATCCATCGACAGATTTATCAGATTTCGACTGCCATTGCATATTATTCTCGTCTTATGTTGCTGGAGAGGTCACTAATAGGCTACCGCAAACTATTTTGTCACTTTCTGCTGGGGATGATGTCATCCATGATAGCCTAGGTGACTCTGATGAGGATGACATCGTTGCCGCCGAGTTATTCCAATGAGTGCTCCCGATGCCTATTTTGACGATCATCTACACTGGTAGTTGGCAACAATGGTTTGAATTACCAATATTTCTTGGTGCTCCTTCTGAGGATGTGTATAACAGATTCCATCATCGGGGATGGATTATTATATTGCTTTCATCACCAGATCCCTTCTGATGCTTCATTCGGGTTGTGCCAACCGCTGAACTGTCTTGATCTGTACCCGACGCTTCGCTGGGGTTGTGCCAACGACTGAACTGTCATTGGTTAGTACTCGACGCTTCACTGGGGTTGTACCAACGGTTGAACTATCATCGGTCAGTACCCGATGCTTCGCTGGGGTTGAGCCAACTGCTGAACTGTCTTGATCTGTACCAGACGCTTCGCTGGGGTTGAGCCTACGACTGAACTGTCTCGGTTTGTACCCGACGATTCGTTGGGATTGAGCCAACTACTGAAATGTCTTGGTCTGTACCCGACGCTTTGCTGGGGTTGAGCCAACGGCTGAACTATCTCGGTCTGTACCCGACGCTTCGCTGGGGTTGAGCCAAGGCTGAACTATCTCAGTCTGTACCCGACGCTTCGCTGGGGTTGAGCCAACGGCTGAAATGTCTCGGTCTATACCCGATGCTTCACTGGGGTTGAGCCAATGGTTGAAATGTCTCGGTCTGTACCCGACGCTTCGTTGGGGTTGAGTCAAGGGCTGAACTGTCATTGGTCAGTACGACGCTTCGAAAGTGGCAGTTTTTGGCAGTTTTATGCAGTTTTTTGGCAGTTTTTTAGTATTCTTCATTATTGATCCCCGGACATTGCTTCGGGATGAATACCAAGGGTTTTTAGAATGTTCCCCTTTCTGTTAGGATTACGCTTCTTAAACGCAGGATTTCAGGACAAACAGCTTAATCGCGTAGCGATTTTTCTTCAGATTTGACTCGGTAGCTCATATAAACTCCGTTTTAACTCGAACCGAACCGATCTCAGGGGAGTGGGACCCACCCTGGGGAGCTGCAGGTAGAGGTGCAGCTACCACGGGTGGGCCCGCTTCCACCTATGGCTTTATATTGGGCAGCGGGAGTTCATTTGAATCAGTTTCATTTTGAGTTTCAAACGGAATCCGATCTTCTTTTTCAGATCTACAGAGTTCGGGCAGCCTTTTTCTGATTTCGTCAATTTCTACGCGTTTAGCGCATTGCAGGTAATGTTTTACGTCCTTTTTCACAAGTTTTGATCGTTAAAAGCATGTGAACCACGTAGGGGGCTTTTAGACGCAATGTATGAAAAATGTATGCTTATATGACTTGCTAAAAATTTTCTGACTTCATATGTATGCATATCTTACTGTAATGCACGTTTTGACGTAAGAAAATTTAGATTCTAGGACAGTTATATTTTGCTCTTTTTGATTAGTTTACTCATTCTTTTTGAGGCCTAGTGAGCCTGGATTTTTAACTAAAAATGTCCATGGTAATTTGGCTACTATGTGAAGTTTATTTTTGATTTTATTTTATAAATATGAACTATTCCTATTTTTGGAAAGGTGTGCTACTGAGTGGCTACCTAGACATGCCTGTGTGCATACGGACAGTCCATTTTACAAAGGAGACTCTGGCGAAATTTTTTCAAAAACCCGAGCATTTAAAAACATGCAGTTTTGACTCTACTGGGGATTTTTTTTGACTAACCCATGCCTATTTTAGGACTTATCTTTTGAAAAACATGCAGTTTTGACATTACTGGGTATTTTTGACTGACCCATGCATGTTTTAAGACTTATCTTTTGAAAAACATATAGTTTTGACATTACTGGATATTTTTGACTGACCCATGCATGTCTTAAGACTTAGAAATGCATAGAGTACTGATTTAAAATAATAAGCCAGAGGTTTTAGGCTTACCACACCATTTCTGAGGTGATTTGGAGAATTTTGTCCAGGTGATGGACCGAGATAGACCCGACAATGCTAGCAGGGTAGTTTCAGGAGTTAGACGTAGGCGAGCTTCTGATGTTCCTCAGCCACGTCCATCTCGACCGCCTAGTAGATTGGCAGAGTCAGTGATTAATCCAGCCAAGGACGAGCTGCCGATTGATATTGATGATGAGCAGGCCCCTTTTGCTGCTCCTGCCCCTGCTCAGGCACCACGAGCTGAGGTTTCGGGCATTGTTGTGCACACCCAGGAGCTGTTGGGAGACTTGAGTCGTCATCCATCAAGATTTCTTCACGCCAAAGAGGTGACTTGAAGTTTTCTTCTCTCTGGATTATCTTTCTTTCTTTTACCATTCTCGGGCGCAGGTTTTTGACATGAGTTGGTTTTTGATGCAGGTTCCTGGCTTTACGCAGCCTCGAGGGAACTGGTTTAATGTGCATTCCCTGTATCATACTTTGCATCAGGACTACAGGGATATCATTGATGGCTGGGGGTTTTAGGCCTTCTTTTCTATTCTTCCCCGCCGTTGCCCCTGGGGGTATATTAGGGCTTTGTCTGAGCGTTGGTTCCACCAGACTCAATCCCTTCATTTGTTGGACTGTGAGGTGATGATGACCCCTATGGACTGGAGATTCATCACCGACTGCCGTTTGATCCCTGCTGGGAGTTTCTGCGACGCCGATCACGGACGGTTCAATCTAGTCCCTTGAGTATAGATGCCCAGAGTGAGGCTTTACTTGCGCCTTCGCCTGATGATCAGAGGGTTCGGGATCGCATCTTGAGGCGATTATTTCTGGTGATCATCAAGGGTTATTTTATAGCAAACAACTCCTCGACTGTGTCCTTCGCCCTGGTCAGTGCTACCCTACATGTAGAGCACCTCAGTGACTTTAATTGGGGTTATTACACCTTTGCCTATTTTCTCCAGGGCATGCGCATGCTTTCGGTGGGTTTGACGGAGGCTTGGTTAGGGTTCTACCCGTTTCTGCTGATGAGTACATATTTCTTGTACCTTTTTTATTTTTGCATTTACATTTGTTAGTCTTGGTCACTGAGGACTTTTGATATTTATATGGCCAGTTCTGGGTGTATGAGAGGCTTCCTTGCCTTAGGCCCACCACTGCTTTAGGTCTGGAGACCTATCCTCGGGGACGGCGTTGGCGCCACTCCACTTTAACAGAGGTTCCTGTTGCTGAGGGATTTACCCATTCCCTCCTGCAGTTGGAGATTTTGACAGCTGGAGCGATCTCTTGTATGCCGTACACCTTTGAGTTTTTGGCTGTTAGATTTGAGGGAGGCCTTCCAACTAGTCAGGAGTTTGCATTGTTGACCCGTATAGTCCCGTTGTTGACAGAGGGAGGCTAGGAGCTCTATCTAGGAGAGCATGCGATCAGGAGCATTACGGGGCAGATCCGCATTCCCATTATTCCTCCTGCTTAGCATCATTGGCCATTGATCCTGCCACTGACAGATATCCCTATGGAGGGCGTGGATGGCTTTATCCTATCAGATGGCCCTTATAGCCAAGAGGCATTTAGCAGTTGGTGGAGTCCTCGCATGATTGGAGCTCAGACTTGAGCTACCCAATTTATGGCAGACATGGTGCCTAGGTCTGTGATGATGACGGACTGGATAGCTTGGCTCAGGGAACCTACTCATTTAGACCAGATAGCAGAGCTAACCCGGGAGTTGGAGAGAGCTCACTTTTTTATCAGGCATCTTGGCCGAGATCTGTCAGAGGCATCTTCTTTTGACCCTTCCAACTCAGGAGCGGGACCCTCTTCAAGTTCATTTTCTAACTATTTTGTAGGGGCTGATCCTCCCTTGTACCGCCTAGATATGCCTGATGACAGCGATTTTGTGTCCACGAAGGACATGGAGCAGGTTAATCACCTGAGTATAGATATTTTGGATCTTTTTGGATAGCTATTGTAGCTATATCTTTTGGTCAGCCACTGTTTTGGCTATTGGGCGGCTGTACCCCATTTTGATAGACCACTATTAGTAGCTGGGTGGTGGTGCCCCATTTCTCTGTACTTTTTATTTTGTTTTGTATTATTATACAGGGATGATGCTTGTAGTAGATAGTTTGTTGTAGATATGCATGATATTTCCTATCTATCCCATCATATATAACATTGTCATTATGCATGTAATATGTCATGTGTATGCATTTAGACATATGAGTTCAGATTTGACCTCTGGATGGTCTTGTGATACGGTGATACAGATGGCATCGTCTACTATTAGCCGTATCGAGCATTTACCACCATCTAAGGTGGCATTGTCGTTGAGATTGTGGTACGAGAGCCTGCCCTTCCTAGCCAGAGGGACAGTTGATCAGATGCTGGGGCATTCGTTGGCCCTCGCAGACAAGTTTTTCCCTTCAGGTGCCATATGGATTTGTGGATGTTATTTTATCCTGCTGGATACCTGATAGACAGGTTTTTCCCTTCGGGCTCCACAAGTTGACTCCTGCCTTTGAGGAGTACCAGCGGTTCACTGGATTGGCTTTGGAGTTGTCATGCGCTCGCACGGCGATTAGTGACATGAGGAAACCATTTATACGGATGTCGGGTCTCCGTTAGAGTGTAGTGATGGAGGAGATTATCTCTGGACGCAAGATCTCCATTGATTTTTTGATCGATCGCTTTGGTGAGCTTGACAATTACGATCGACATGCCGGGGATTTTATTGTATCGGCAGATGCGTGGCATTCGGCCAGGATAGACATTTTGATGATGTGCATTGTATCATACGTATATATACTGCTACTCTTGAACCACTTGGATGTGGGATTGATAGTTGTGGTTTGGGCCCTTAGGCAGGGTAGCACCATCATAACGATGATATTGGCTGAGACGCTGAGATCAACCACCTACTGCAGTACCCACCCGGAGGGGTTTTTTAGAGGCAGTTCGGTCTTGCTGTATGTATGGCTCATGTCCCATATTCGACCGATTGGATTTTTCAAGCATCAGGGATATTATTTTTCCCATGATATATCTATGTCATACTTCTTTCAGCCGGCGGAGTGTACCGATTCAGAGACATGGTCAACATTTCTGTCTAACATTGCGCATCCATTTTCGATTCTGCCCTGCACAGGACTAGTCTCCCCATATAGCTTTATTACTCATGCATCTGGCATGGATTATCTGCCCCTAGCGGGATTGAGGGGAGTGACTACTTATCATTCTTTGGCTGTTATGGGCCAATTCGATCAGTTTTAGAGCATGCATCAGTTTGAGGGGGCTATTGATCAGAGGATGTCAGCTTCGTCTATGTCATCTGCTAATTTGATCCTAGTGTATGAGTGTTGGACTCACAGAGAGAGGGCTGATTTCTTCAGTAGCCATCCGGACAATTCTCCAGAGTACTCGACGTGGTTGGAGGCAGATATAGCATCAGCTGCATTCATCCAGTCAGATCCTATAGTGTATTCAGACGAGGAGGAACCTATGAAGGATCCTGAGTCTCCTACTGAGGATGATTTGTTAATGGGTTTAACAGTAGCACTAGTTAGTGATCCGCCGATTGTTCCTACCGGGACAGATCCCGCTTTTGCAGACTCACTAGCACGGATATCCTTTGAGAGGGATCAGGCTAGAGCTCTGATGTTGACCGCTTTGTTTGGCAGAGATATAGCTCTGGCAGAGAGAGACGCGTCTCGAGCCGGTCAGGATGCAGAATTGATTGAGCGAGAGGAGATCCGATCTGCCAGAGACGCAACTTTTATTGAGCTTGAGGAGACTTTAAACGCTAGGGATGCAACTTTTGTGGAGAGGGATGAGGCTATAGCTTCCCTGGATTTTCACATTGCCGACAGTACTACTTTTCGATCTTATACTCATGGTCTGATCACCGAGATGAGTGCCTATATTGATGACTATAGTGCCACACTGCAGATAACTATGGATATTTTGAGTCGTATGAAGGCTGAGGGTATTGCACTTGCAGCTGCTCCTCCATCTTTAGAGAGAGATGCCATGGTGGCATTACTGGCCCGCTTATCTTTAGAAAAGATATTTTATTTTTCTTGCACATACTAGATCAGCCATTTTTATCATGTACAGGACACTATGTATATATCAAACAGTGTTATATATCAGAGAAACATATTTTTGATTCACTTCCCTGTTTGGATATGTATTGTCATTGCTGAGTGATTACCACTTCTCTCATGACTTGCTGTTGTTGATGTATCTTGAGCTTCTTCTTGATGGACCAAAAGTTTAGATGTAAGAGAGAATCTCAAATGGGCCTGTTGTCCAGGGTAGCTTGATAGGACTTTGCTTTTATATGGTTTCGGTGTCTTGGAACTGGTTTTTATTTTTTCTTGAAGGTCAAACCGCACCGTAAATGGCTGCCTACGTACTCCCGGGTGTAGGGAGATCAGGTCATTCGTAGTTCCCTTTTTTGTGTGAGAGAGGCTTGAGAAGTATTTTACTTGGGGTTTTTGAGTTTAGTTTGATGAGTTTTTGAATTTTTTGTTTGGTTTGACAGCACCAAAAAATGGCTGCCTACGTACTTCCGGGTGGAGGGAGATCAGGTCATTCGTAGTTTCGGCTTCTAGTGAAAATCGAACCTGATTTGATTTATAGGACCCGGATGCGGGTATACATGTGTTTCAGACATAGTACATTTTTATGTTGTCTGAGTTGATGAGTTGGGGAAATTCGCTCCCATCTAGTTCTTGTAATTTGATAGCTCCTCCTGTCAACACTTCCTTGACAATGAAAGGGCCTTCCCAATTCGGGGCGAACTGTCCTTTGGCTTCATCTTGATTAGCCAAAACTTTCTTCAGCACCAAGTTATTTTCTTTGAATTACCGTATTCGGACTTTCTTATTATATGATCGAGCAATCCTTTGCTGATATAACTATCCGTGGAAAATGGTTGTAGCCCTCTTTTCATCTATCAGGGACAGTTGGTGGTACCGGTCTTGCAACCACTGATCTTCGTCCATCTGAGCGTCTATTAACACTCGTAAGGACTCCATCTCTACTTCTATGGGGAGGATTGCTTTCATGCCATAGACTAATGAATAGGGGGTAGCCCCAGTAGAGGTGCGCATTGATGTCATGTATGCTAACAGGGTTAGAGGCAGCAGATAAGGCCATTCTTTGTGATTGACGGACATTTTCTGTATGATCTTTTTGATGTTCTTGTTGGCCACTTCAACAGCACCATTCATCTTGGGCCGATAGATGAAGGAATTGAGATGCTTGATGTGGAACTTGCTGCACAGTTTTTTCATCATTTGATTATTCAGGTTCTTGGCATTGTCTGATACGATCACCTCCGGTTGTCCATATCGACAGACAACATTGTCTCTAATGAAACCAATGATTACCTCTTTGGTAACTTTGGGAAAGGAGGCAGCTTTAACCCATTTGGTAAAGTTATCGATCATGGTGAAGATGAATCGATGACCATTCCTGGCTTTGGGCTCCACGGGACCGATTACATCTATTCCCCACATGGAGAAAATTCATGGTGAACTCATGTTGTGTAGCTCATTTGGAAAAACATGTATGGCATTTCCATGTACTTGGCATTGAAAGCATCTCTTGACGTGATCATCACAGTCAGCTTTTAGCGAGATCCAATAATGTCCTGTTTTTAATATCTTCTTGGCCAGTAGGTGACCGCTCATGTGTGGATCACAGACTCCACCATGTATTTCATCCATCAGTCTCTGGGCTTGCTCTTTATCAAGGCATCTTAACAGGCCTATTCCAGCATCCCTTTTATATAGTTCATCTCTGCTCAGATAGAACTTCATAGCCATTTTGTGAATCCGCTTTCGCTCGGATTGGCTTGCCCCAGCGGGTGTAGATCCATCTCGGAGATATTCCTTGATACCTTGATACCAAGGCTGTTTGATAGGAGGTATTTCATCTGATATGTCTCCAATGTAATTCCCGTATGTCGGGGCCTTCTGATTTATGAATTTGATGTAGGGAATCCCACTCTTATCGGATATGCAAATTAATGAAGCCAACGTCGCCAATGCATCAGCGAAGTCATTCCTACCCCGAGAAATATGGATGAAGGTTATGTCTTCAAATTCCAGGGATATTTTAACGACCTGCCGATGATAGGGCAGCAAATGCAGTTCTTTGGTGTGATATGCCCCAATGGTTTGTCAGATGACCAACTCAGAGTCTCCAAAGACCAGTAAATGTTTGATACCCATGGATTGGGCTAATTTCAATCCCATTATACAACCTTCATACTCAGCTGTGTTGTTGGTTTTGCCAAATTAAAGTTTGGTAGCCACAGGATGCTGTTCTCCTGTACCAGAGATAAGGACTTCCCCAGCTCCTACACCTTTCATGTTTACTGCTCCATCGAAATACATTTTCCATGGTTGGACTGTATTCTCTTGTTGGACTTGTTGAATGGTCATGATTCCATCATCCGGGAAATAACTCTCCAAGGGCTCGAACCCTCTTGAAGGTGCTTCAGCTAATTGATCTGCAATGCCTTGACCCTTGATTGACTTCTGAGTCACGTAGACAATGTCGAACTATTGTAGGATCAACTGCCATTTGGACAGTCGACAATTCAACATTGGCTTATTTAATACGTACTTCAGGGGATCCATGCGGGATATGTGGTAGGTCGTGTGCCCATACAAATAGTGTTGTAACCTCACGGTGGCTCATGCTAACGCACAACACATCTTTTCGATCAGGGTGTATTTTTGTTCACCGCTGCTGAATCTTTTGCTGATGTAGTAGATAGCTCTCTTTCTGCTACTATCACCCTTCTGTCCTAGCATGTAGCCAATTGCATTGGCATTGACGGACAGGTACATGAACAAGGGAACTCTATCCCTTGGAGGTACCAAGACTGGTGCTTCGATCAGCTACTTTTTGATAGCAAGGAAGGCTTGTTGACAATCCTCATTCCATTGGTGGAGGAATCCTTCTTGAATATGGGTTCACAGGTTTCTGTGAGCTGGGAAATGAATCGGCTTATGAAGTTAATCCTTCCCAGGAAACTACGTATATCCTTCTCCATTCGAGGTACTGGCATCTCAGTGATGGCTTTGATCTTGGCAGGGTCTAGCTCGATGTCTCGATTACTCACTAGGAATCCCAACAACTTGCCTGATTTGATGACAAAAGCACATTTGGTGGGATTTAGGTTGAGGTTGTACTTACACAACCTGTTGAACAGCTTCCTGAGATGGTCTAAGTGATCGTCCTCCCTCCAGGATTTAATGATGATGTCATCCACATAGACCTCTATCTCCTTGTGCATCATGTCATGAAACAGGGCCATCATGGCTCACTGATACGTGGCTCCGGCATTGATGAGCCGAAGGATAGTCGCCTATAGCAGAAGGTTCCCCAGGGAGTGATGAACGCTGTTTTCTCCCGGTCTTCTTCAGCAACCATGATTTGATGGTAACCAGCAAAGCAATCCACGAAGGAATACATACTATACTGTGCCGTATTGTCGATCAGGATGTGGATAAAGGGTACAGGGAAATTGTCCTTGAGGCAGGCTTTGTTCAATTCCCGGTAATCCACACATACTTGTACCTACTGTCTGGGTTTTGGCATGGGGACTATGTTTGACAGCCACTCCGAGTATGTTGATACCATGATGATTCCGGCTTTGAATTGTTTAACGACTTCTTTTTTAACTTTCAGACTCCATTCAGGTTTTAATCGCCTGAGTTTTTGCTTGACTGGCTTGAATCCAGCTTTAATGGGCATTCGATGAATGACAATATCAGTAGATAGGCCAATCATGTCTTTATGTGACCATGCAAACACATCCTGGAACTGCGTTAGGAAATCGATCAGGTCGGCTTTTTGGTTTTGGGTGAGGTCTATGCCTATCTGGATTTCTTTGATGTTTTCGGAGATTCTTATGTTGATAGTGGTGGTTTGGTCGAGGTTTAGTTTGCGCTTGTCTTTAACCCATTCTTTGATCTCCTCGGGCACCTCATAGTCATCTTCCTCCTCTTGATCAGTATCCATCAAGTCGAAGTTCAATTCTACATCAAAGTTGTATTCACTTTAACTGGTAGGCACCTCATCAGCAGACACAAACACATCCAATGCTTGAGTCCTGAAAACAAAATGCTTTCACTTTAATATATACAACTGCTTAAATATACAGAGCATTTGGCAAAGCATGACAAAAGTTACTGCTATAGCTGTTAAATCAAAAGTAAGCAGTAAATGAAAGCATGTTATACCCTTTTTAACTGAGGCACAGGACGCTGTTCTAGTTATCCAGGGTTAGATCCCCATGAACATGGAGGATCAAGGAATTGTGCTCATCTGTCTCTTCTCGGATAACGACTGAGGCATCTTTTATAATAGGGCCAGGGTTTCTCTTTGAAATGCCCCCTTTTTCCTTCTTGATGCGAGGAATTTGAATTTAATCCTCGTTGTCGTTGTCTGGGATTTCATCATTCATACCCTCGTAGTTTATGATAATTCGCATGTTAGCAAATAGGTCTCGTCCTTTGTACAGGATCTTTTCTTTTCTCTTTTTTCTATCCATCTCGGATCTGGGAGTTGTTCTCTCACTTGCTGGTATAATGGGAGGAAATAACCTAGTTGATACCACAACTGGGATTTTCCTTATGGGTTTCACCCATCCAACACCCGTAAGGTTTGGCAGCAAAATTGTGGAAACATGAGCCTTAGAATGCTTGTGTGGATTTCGACGACTTGACTCGGATGAATAACCTAGTTCGGCTCTCCCTGTCTGGCTCAGGATTTGGATTGGACTCTTGATACCTTTCTTATTCTTTCCTAACCCTTCTCCAGGTTGGAAACCCAAAGATACCATCTCCTGGCCTACTGTTATCACTTCAGGGGAGACTTTAGGCTTTAAACCTGGTGCTCCGATAGGTAGATACTGAGTATCACTCACCTCCAGGGCTTGAAAACTTGAAGGTTCAATCCCTGCATCCAGGCTAATCACTAGCATGTCTCCCTGTATGCAGACAGGGTATTCTGGTTCAGCATTGACCGTAATAAGGTTGCCGTTAATAATATATTTGAGCAGTTGATGGAGGGTGGATGGTACTGCCCCTGCCATGTGGATCCATGGCCTGCCCAACAAGTTATATCCAGTGGCGATGTTGAGCACCTAAAAAGACACATAGAAAGTGTATGGGCCAATCTCTAATGGAAGCTCTATTTCTTTCATAGTTTATCGATGAGATCCATCGAAAGCCCAGATGACCACATGACTGGTTTAATCCGATTTGGGTTGATCTTCATTCTCTCCAAGGTGTCGTAGGGACAGATGTTGAGGGATGATCCTCCATCTATGAGCACACCTCCGATTACATACCCGAAAGACATCACAACTATATGCAGGGACTTACGATGGCCCGTCCCTTCTGCAGGGATATCATTATCAGTGAAAGATATCATATTGCTATTGAAAATATGTCCTACCACGTGACAAAATTTCTCAGCATCCACGGTAATGCAGATGGGCTTCTTCCAGTACTTTTACTAGAGTGTTGCGATGATCTACCGATGATAAGACTAAGTCTAGGATGGACATCTGTTTGGGTGCATCTTTCAGACTTTGCACTATTTTGATTTCATTGTGTCCCATTTTGTTAAGAACCTCTTCGATTTTCTCATCAGCCACCTTTTCTTTGGCCTTGATGACTGGTTTGATCACCCGTTGAGGCAAGTACAATGAATTATCCTTTGGTATGATGGCAATGTTGTTTGAAGTGGAACCTTCATCATTCCCGTAGTTCCATGGGACCCTCTTAAGACTGATAACTGGATACTGACGTCTGAAGGGTAATATCAAAGGCTCGGGCGCCATCAACTTCATAGGATTTTGTGTTTCTTGGACCCCTTTCCCTAGTAGCATTAGGGGTGTGCGGGCTGGCCCCTTTTCACAGGAAATAGCAGCCACTGTATCCTGATTCCATGCAGTCGGGATAAAGAGGGTGTCTTCATCTGGGAGGCCATAATCTCGATTCCATTTTATCAAGTCACCACTTTCAATCATATTCTGAATCAAGTTACAAAGCGCCCAGCAATCTTCAGTATCATGTCCGGGTGCATTGGAGTGGTACTGACATATTTGGTCAGGCTTGAATTTCTTGGATCGAGGGTTCAATGGAGGTAGTAGATCTGCAACCATTCCCTCGTTGATTAATATCTGGAGGATTTCCTCCATTGGCTGGTTCAGGTTGGCGAAATTCCTTAGAAATAAGAATTTCCTACCAGCTTGAGAATTCTCATCTTTGGCCACCTTGTCAGTCCAAGGTTCATGCTCATGAGACCAGTAGTGATCCCTCATGGAGATGGGACTGATCTATGGTGGACTAATCTTCGGTGTGGGAGAATTTGCATCAAGCGGGTTAGTCTGGTTTATCAGCTGCCTGGTGACCTGATGTTGGTAGACGACCAGTTCTGCTAACTGTTCGATGTGTTCCCTGATAGACCTTATCTCCTGCTCTATTAGGAATCGTCTTTCTAAGACTTCCCAACTGTCAGGGCTGTTGCTGCTGGATGGAGTTGACTCTCCCATATAACGGAGGTATTTGGATCCTTCTCCATTCTTGGTGCTGATCATGTAAGACCCCAAATTTTATGAATAAGATTTAATTTTCTTTATATATTATTTTGAAATAGTAAGGTGTTGATTTGATAAATGTGATAAGTTATAGGTGAAATGTGCAAAGTTTACAAAGTAAGCAAGTGGTTATAAAATATTCGTTATGTCGGGGAATATTCGTTTGGTCGGGGAATATTTTTTTTGTCGGAGAATATTCGTACGACGGCGCAGTCATTGGTGGACACCACAACGGAATGAATGTCGGATATATAAAGCGACAGAAGTAACCTTTTTATAAAAATAACGATAAAACTGTTACCGTTAGTACTGTTAAAATACCCGGTGGTTAAAATACAGTAATACGCGGTGTTGCATGGTAGCACACGGTAATGCACAGTATTTTGAATTATTGATTCTTACGTAGAAAGGCACTTACTCAATTATTGTTACAGTAATTACTGTTCAATATTTTATATTATTAATTCAATAATTGCATAATATTTTATTGGTTCAATATTTGCTACGTTGATATTTTATATCCATAGGTGCTACTTTGCTATTTTATATTATTGATTTAATAATTGTCATTGCACATTATTTCAAATTATCAAATCAATAATTCATATTATTTGAATAATATTATTAGATAGCATTATTGGCAATGTCTAAGGAAGTTCTGCCTAGGAAAGGGGTTGATTAATTGCGCGCCAGTAAGGAGAAATCCTTATCGGAAGGCCCCCTCTTTCCTGGGAACGACCTGGTTGTCAATATTGTAGTTCTGTAATATTATTTGTGAATAATTAATTTTTGATACATATGATAAGGAAATATTTATTCAATGTGGATTTAAACGGAGGAATTTTTAACACGTGACATTTGTTGAAAGTTGATATTTTATATTGTCCGATAAAATAATTCATTCAAATATATTATTATAATATTACATTATAGTAGTATGATGTGATTATATAATAGTATGATTTTTATAATTTGAATGGTAACATTATTATAGTAAATTCATGGTATAAAAGTTAAACGAGGTGGAAGAGTGCAAATTAAATTTGAACTCTTATGATGCAACCAATGATGTCATCGGAGTGATGAGATAAGCAATGATGTCATCGGAGCGATGAGATAAGCAATGATGTCATAGATCTATGATGTAAGCGATGATGTCATAAATTATGGCAGAAAGACTATTTTACCCTTACTCTGTCGAGCCTATAAATAGAAGCTCATTTCTTCATTATTTCTCACCAATTCACTGAAGCTATAGAGAGAAAGTATAGAGAGAATAAGAGAGAAAGAAGAAGAGTATTCTGCTATTACGCTAGTGCAGTCTCCAAATTTTAAGGTAAGGGGTATTATTTCTTTCGTATTCATGAAGAGAGTTATTTTCTTTCAATACTCGTAAGGGTTGTTATTCCATTCTTTATTATTCTGTTGGAATAACCTGTCTACGCGGACTACCGCATGCATGGTGAATTTCTGTTGTTATTCTATTCTTTATTATTCTGTGGGAATAACATGTCTACGCGGACTACCGCATGCCTGGTGAATAATCCTTCGTATTCAGTTGTTATTAAATTGTGGAAATAATCTGTCTGAGCGGACTACCGCAAGACGGGTGAAAATTCAATTGCAGTTTCGTATATTGTTTCATTTTAGATTCCTAACTCTAAACTTACTACGGTAAGTATTGCTTCTATAATTCCTGAAATGATCAGATATTACTTGAGTTTTGTGCTTCATCTAATATTAGTTCACTGGAATATTGGTCTAAACTTTCTTGTGAAATTTTTATCAATTCATGTCGAGTTACTATTCACGAATTACTATTCACAGGGTACTATTCACGATAAAAAAAAATATTTTTTTCCAAATCATCTTTGATTGGATCCAGGTTTTGATCTTCATTCTTGAACTCTGGATAAATTCTCTAATATTTGTATTTTATCTCACTCGATCCGTTATTCGTATTATTTTTCATCAGCCTCAGTTCTAAATGCTGATATAACTGAATATCTTTGGCCTGTAGTGCAAAGATTAATAATTACGTTATGAATATCTTTGGCCTGTAGTGCAAAGATGAATGATTACTTGATGAATATCTTTGGCCCGTAGTGCAAAGATGGACAGGTGTTGAGATGAACATGACCAACTGATGATACAAATGAATATCTTTGGCCCGTAGTGCAAAGATGGATATTTGATTCGAGATGTATATTGATTGATGTTACAGGGATAAAATATTGATGATGAACTTTTAAATCAAAGAAGATAGTAAACATCATTCTTTACTTAACTCTTCTAATGAATTGTTATTTTCGCTGCGAATATTGATCTAAAACTTGTTGTCCATAATATTTTATCTGATTTATTGAAGGCTAACGATAATTTGTTTTTCATTATCTTAGTCATAATATTCTTTACTGGGCTAGTTGAGCTCACCCTTTTCTTCCATTATTCTCTTCAGGAAATGAGAATATCGCGGGTACTAGTCGGGGAATGGAGTGATGGTCCGAGTTAGAGCTGTAGAAGTCCTCACTATTTTTTTTATTTAAAATAGTGTGATAATAAATGTAATGAGGACTTAGTTTGAATGTTAATATTTTCTACATGACTGTATTGACACTCACAGTTGTGTGGTCGTATTTTGCACGACCGTGTGATATGAAAGATTGTATTTGAATTTTGTTGAGTGTATTTGGCAACTCAAAATAGGTTGAGTATTGAACCTATTTTGGGGGCATCACCGTTGGTATCAGAGCTTAGGGATATGATCTCTGGCGAAGATCTGGGAATAGAACTAGGAGGAGAGAGACGAGTAAACCCTTCGCTAGTGTGTCCTACCTAAGCTTAATTGTTATTTAATTGGTCGGTTGAAATATAGGGTTAATATGTGATATGTTAATTTGTTTGATTAACCCTTGTTTTGTGGCAGTATTTGAAAATGGCAGCTGAAAATCAAAATAATGGAGTGAATGAGACCGTTGAGACACCTTTAATCACCAACCAAGAGAACGTGCAACAGGAAGGCAACAATTCTCCTGTAAACAACCTTACCAAAGAAATGATAAATGACGGGATGTTTAGAAGCTTTTTGCAGTTCATGCAAAACCAGACGAAGGAGACTCGTGTTCATAATACAGGTGGAAATAACAACTCGCGGCTTGTCACTGCCAAGCAGTTTAAAGAGTTGGGACCACCAGAGTTTCAGGGAAAGCCAGATCCAATCAAGACAAAAAATTGGATTAAGCAAATTACCAAGATATTTGATGTCTTGGGATGCACGGAGGAACAGAAGGTTCCATTTGCCACCTTTATGTTCCGTGGAGAGGCAGATTACTGGTGGGAATCTGTCAAGTGTACCCAGCCTACCGCACTCAAGATGTCTTGGGTGGACGTTCCAAAAACTGTTCAATGACAAATACTTTCCAGAAAGTATTCGTCACATAAAAGAGGTAGAGTTTATCAGACTGGAACAGAACAACATGACTGTGTCCCAGTACGAGGCTAAGTTCGTGGAGTTATCCCGGTTTGCACCTCATTTGGTGGAGAATGAGGAACGTATGACGCGGATGTTTCTGAGAGGTTTGAAACCCGAGATTCGTCAATACCTCATTTCTCATAAATTTTCTCTATATTCGGATGTAGTGAACAGGGCCCAGTTATTAGAACGAGATAATAATTATGTTCAACCAAGCGACGACAACCAAGGTCGTACCGGTGGCAGCAGTCATTGGAACAATGAAAACCAACAGGGAGGAAAGTATCATGCCAGAAGCGGTAACCACTCCAGTGATAATCGTGGCCATGATAATAGAAGAAGTGAGTCGGGGGGGAGATTTCAAGAAGAGAAGGTACAACAATGAGAACGTGAAAGCATCGACAGCAGCACCAACATCAACTATTTCTAGGGGAAGAGAACGACCACCGGTTGTATGCTATAAATGCGGGCAAGAGGGACACATCAGCCCCAACTGCACACAACAATCCAAGGTGTGTTATAACTGTGGAAAGGAAGGGCACATAGCTCGAGTGTGTCCTGTAGCGAAACCAAGTCCAGTAGGGATGGTGACTCCAAAGGCTATCCCTAAAAAGTCAAAGTCAGTGGTTCCTGGAAGAGCTTTTGTCATGACTGCCCAACAAGCAAGGAACCCGAACGAGGTTATTACGGGTAAGCTGATAATAAACTCTTGCGAAGTTTACACTTTATTAGATACTAGTGCTATCCATTCATTTATTTCACCTACTTGTGCTCAACGTTTGAACTTGACACCTGAGAAATTAGACTTTGACTTATCTATTGAAACTCCGTTGGGAGAAACATTCGTTACATCTATAGTTTAAAAATTTTGCTCGATTCAAATTGGTACCCTCACCTTACCTGTTGATCTTATATCGTTGAAAATACTTGCATTTGATGTGATTTTAGGAATTGACTGGTTGACCACTTATCATGCCAAAATTGATTATTTTCGTAAGGTTGTTAGTTTTCATATTTCTAACCAGCCTATTGTGCGAAATCAAACAACCAAACCACTAAAATCAATCAATGTTATTTCAAGTCATAAAGTTATTCGTTTATTGAAAAATGGATGTCAAGCTTTCTTAGCCCATGTCACTGATCTAAACCAGAATACGTCAGGTTTGAATGATATTTCTGTTGTTAATGAGTTTCCTGATGTATTTTCTGAAGAACTTTCCGGTCTACCCCCGGAACGTGAAGTTGAATTCTTTATTGACCTTGAACCCGGTACAAAACCCATTTCCAAAATCCCATATCGAATGGATCCTATAGAACTTCAGGAGTTAAAGGTTCAACTACAGGAGTTGTTAGACATCGATTTTATACGTCCTAGTACATCTCCTTGGGGTGCTCCTGTTTTATTCGTAAAGAAGAAAGACGGGAGTATGCGACTTTGTATTGACTATCGGGAGTTGAACCATGTCACAATCAAGAATAGGTATCCGTTACCTCGTATTGATGACCTGTTCGACCAGTTGCAAGGTGCACAATTCTTTTCAAAGATCGATCTTCATTCTTGATATCATCAGCTGAAGATTAAAACTGAGGATATTTCGAAGACTGCTTTCAGAACTCGATACGGGCATTATAAATTCTTAGTCATGTATTTTGGATTGACTAATGCTCCTGCTGCCTTCATGGATATGATGAACTGTGTATTCAAGGAATATTTGGATCAGTTCGTGGTTGTCTTTATTGATGACATCTTCATCAATTTCAAAAGCCATGAAGATCATGAGCACCATTTGAAGCTAGTACTTCAAAGGCTTCGCGAAAATAAGTTATATAACAAGCTGAAGAAATGTGAGTTCTGGCTTGAGGAGGTAGCATTCCTTGGGCATGTGGTATCAAAACGTGGAGTATCTGTTGACCCGGCGAAGATTGAAGCAATACAAAGTTGGGAGCAACCAAAGTCGATGACCGAAGTACGTAGCTTTCTGGGCTTAGCTGGTTATTATCGGAGATTCGTGGAAGGATTTTCTCGAATCGCTACTCCATTAACTCAACTGACTCGGAAAGATACAAAATTTGTATAGAACGAGGAATGCGAGAAGAGCTTTCAAGAGCTCAAGAGGAGACTCATTTCGGCACCTGTTCTGACGATACCATCTGGTTCAGATGGATTTGTCATTTACAGCGATGCTTCGGACAAAGGGTTAGGATGTGTTCTCATGCAACATGGGAAAGTCATAGCCTATGCCTTGCGACAACTCAAGGAATATGAGAGGAATTATCCTACTCATGATCTAGAGTTGGCAGCAGTCGTTTTTGCGTTGAAGATCTGGAGACACTACCTGTATGGGGAGAAAGTGGAGATCTATACAGATCATAAGAGCCTCAAGTATTTCTTCACCCAGAAGGAACTCAACATGCGGCAACGACGTTGGCTTGAGCAGTTGAAAGATTACGATCATACCATCCAATACCATCCTGGAAAAGCGAACGTGGTAGCTGAAGCGTTGAGTAGAAGATCATATACGGGAACGAATGCGATGTTTTCAAGGCCTATTTTGTGTGATTTACAAAAGATGGAGATAGATTTCAAGACTCTGGGGACCCATGCGATGATATCAAGTATACGCGTAGAACCAGCTTTGATTGATAAAGTTAAAGCTGCTCAAGCTACAGACCCGGAGCTGATGAATATGAGGAAGAAGGTGCAAGAAGGTGCTATTCCAGAAGCAAGGATTGATGAAGAAGGAATACTTCGAGTCAACTCCAGACTTTGTGTTCCTGACGATTCTGATTTGAAGTATAGAATCATGATGGAGGCACACAACACACCGTTTGCAATCCATCCTGGAAGTACCAAAATGTATCATGATCTTTGACATACATTTTGGTGGAGCAATATGAAGAGAGAGATCGCGGAGTTCATCTCGAGGTGTTTAACGTGTCAACGTGTCAAGGCGGAGCATCAAATGCCAAAGTGTCCATTGCAACCACTTGAGATTCCAAAGTGGAAGTGGGAACACATTACCATGGATTTCGTTACCGGTCTTCCCAAGGTTTCTCAAGGCATAGATGCAATTTGGGTTATTGTTGATAGATTAACCAAGTCTGCTCATTTCTTGCTGATACGAGAGACTTATTCCCTTGAACGTCTTACTCGTATGTACGTGAATGAGATTGTGAGATTGCATGGCATGCCAGTATCCATAGTTTCGGACCGTGACCCAAGATTCACTTCACGATTTTGGGTCAGCTTGCAGAAAGCTATGGGCATGGATTTACGATTTAGTTCGGCATATCATCCACAAACGGACGGGCAATCGGAAAGGACTATCCAAACTCTTGAAGATCTATTGAGACTCTGTGTTCTAGACTTCAAAGGGAGTTGGGATAAGTACCTACCATTGGTGGAATTCTCTTACAACAACAGTTATCAGGCAAGTATAGGCATGGCTCCATTCGAGGCGTTGTATGGACAAAAATGTCGTTCTTCAGTATGCTGGGACGAGGTGGGTGAAGCAACATTATTGGGATCGAAGTTAGTACGTATGACTACGGAAAATATTCAAATGATCCGGCAACGTATACAAACTGCACAAGATCGCCAAAAGAGTTATGCTGATCTTCATCGAAGGGACGTGGAGTTTAATGTCGGAGATCATGTATTATTACGTGTTGCTCCATGGAAAGGAGTTACGAGATTCGGAAAGAGAGGAAAGCTCAACCCACGATTCATTGGTTCATTTGAAATCCTTGACCGAGTAGGAAATGTGGCCTATAGACTCGCCTTATCTCCAAGTATGTCTCGTGTTCATAACGTTTTTCACATATCTGTGCTTCGTAAATATGTGAAAGATCCAAACCACATTATTGAGTTAGAACCAGACGAGATAGACGAAGATTTAACATACGAGGAGGTACCTGTTAAGATCTTGGATAGGAAGGAACATGTCCTACGCTCAAAGGTTATACCTCAAGTTAAAGTTTTGTGGAGGAACCATGATATCAAGGAAATGACCTGGGAAATAGAATTGAAAATGAAAATGAGGTATCCTCACCTTTTTGACATACTAGGTACGCACATCAATTTCGAGGATGAAATTTCATAAGGAGGGGAGGTTGTAAGACCCCAAATTTTATGAATAAGATTTAATTTTCTTTATATATTATTTTGAAATAGTAAGGTGTTGATTTGATAAATATGATAAGTTATGGGTGAAATGTGCAAAGTTTACAAAGTAAGCAAGTGGTTATAAAATATTCGTTGTGTCGGGGAATATTCGTTTGGTCGAGGAATATTTTTTTTGTCGGAGAATATTCGTACGACGGCGCATTCATTGGTGGACACCACAACGGAATGAATGTCGGATATATAAAGCGACAGAAGTAAACTTTTTATAAAAATAACGACAAAACTGTTACCGTTAGTACTGTTGAAATACCCGGTGGTTAAAATACAGTAATACGCGGTGTTGCATGGTAGCACACGGTATTGCACAGTATTTCGAATTATTGATTCTTACGTAGAAAGGCACTTACTCAATTATTGTTACAGTAATTACTGTTCAATATTTTATATTATTGATTCAATAATTGCATAATATTTTATTGGTTCAATATTTGCTACGTTGATATTTTATATCCATAGGTGTTACTTTGCTATTTTATATTATTGATTTAATAATTGTCATTGCACATTATTTCAAATTATCAAATCAATAATTCATATTATTTGAATAATATTATTAGATAGCATTATTGGCAATGTCTAAGGAAGTTCTGTCTAGGAAAGGGGTTGATTAATTGCGCGCCAGTAAGGAGAAATCCTTATCGGAAGGCCCCCTCTTTCCTGGGAACGACCTGGTTGTCAATATTGTAGTTCTGTAATATTATTTGTGAATAATTAATTTTTGATACATATGATAAGGAAATATTTATTCAATGTGGATTTAAACGGAGGAATTTTTAACACGTGACATTTGTTGAAAGTTGATATTTTATATTGTCCGATAAAATAATTCATTCAAATATATTATTATAATATTACATTATAGTAGTATGATGTGATTTTATAATAGTATGATTTTTATAATTTGAATGGTAACATTATTATAGTAAATTCATGGTATAAAAGTTAAACGAGGTGGAAGAGTGCAAATTGAATTTGAACTCTTATGATGCAAACAATGATGTCATCAGAGTGATGAGATAAGCAATGATGTCATCGGAGCGATGAGATAAGCAATGATGTCATAAATTATGGTGAAAAGACTATTTTATCCTTACTCTGCCGAGCCTATAAATAGAAGCTCATTTCTTCATTATTTCTCACCAATTCACTAAAGCTATAGAGAGAGAAAGTATAGAGAGAATAAGAGAGAAAGAAGAAGAGTATTCTGCTATTACGCTAGTGCAGTCTCCAAATTTTAAGGTAAGGGGTATTATTTCTTTCGTATTCATGAAGAGAGTTATTTTCTTTCAATACTCGTAAGGGTTGTTATTCCATTCTTTATTATTCTGTTGGAATAACCTGTCTACTCGGACTACCGCATGTATGGTGAAATCCTGTTGTTATTCTATTCTTTATTATTCTGTGGGAATAACCTGTCTACGCGGACTACCGCATGCCTGGTGAATAACCCTTCATATTCAGTTGTTATTAAATTGTAGAAATAATCTGTCTGAGCGGACTATCGCCAGACGGGTAAAAATTCAATTGCAGTTTCGTATATTGTTTCATTTCAGATTTCTAACTCTAAACTTACTACGGTAAGTATTGCTTCTATAATTCTTGAAATGATCTGATATTACTTGAGTTTTGTGCTTCATCTAATATTATTTCACTGGAATATTGGTCTAAACTTTCTTATAAAATTTTTATCTTTTCATGTCGAGTTACTATTCACAAGTTACTATTCACGGGGTACTATTCACGATAAAAAAAAATATTTTTTCCCCAAATCATCTTTGATTGGATCCAGGTTTTGATCTTCATTCTTGAACTCTGGATAAATTCTCTAATATTTGTTCTTTATCTCACTGGATCCGTTATTCGTTTTATTTTTCATCATCCTCAGTTCTAAATGCTAATATAACTGAATATCTTTGGCCTGTAGTGCAAAGATGAATAATTACGTGATGAATATCTTTGGCCTGTAGTGCAAAGATGAATGATTATCTGATGAATATCTTTGGCCCGTAGTGCAAAGATAGATAGGTGTTGAGATAAACATGACCAACTGATGATACAAATGAATATCTTTGGCCCATAGTGCAAAGATGAATATTTGATTTGAGATGTATATTGATTGATGTTACAGGGATAAAATATTGATGATAAACTTTTAAATCAAAAAAGATAGTAGACATCATTCTCTACTTAACTCTTCTAATGAATTGTTATTTCCGCTATGAATATTAATCTAAAATTTGTTGTCCATAATATTTTATCTGATTTATTGAAGGCTAACGATAATTTGTTTTTCATTATCTTAGTCATAATATTCTTTACTGGGCTAGTTGAGCTCACCCTTTTCTTCCATTGTTCTATTCAGGAAATGAGAATATCGCGGGTACTAGTCGGAGAATGGAGTGATGGTCCGAGTTAGAGCTGTAGAAGTCCTCACTATTTTTTTATTTAAAATAGTGTGATAATAAATGTAATGAGGACTTAGTTTGAATGTTAATATTTTTTACATGTCTGTATTGACACTCACAGTTGTGTGGTCGTATTTTGCACGACCGTGTGATATGAAAGATTGTATTTGAATTTTGTTGAGTGTATTTGGCTACTCAAAATGGGTTGAGTATTGAACCTATTTTGGAGACGTCACAGATCATATTGACATTCTCCTCTTTGTGCTGTGGGAGGGGATTATCTTGTACGTGTGGTTGTTCTAGTTTGGTCACCACAATCTCTCCATTGTCATTCAAGTCTTGGATTTTGTGCTTGAGAGACCAACAGTCTTGAGTGTCATGGACCGGGGATCCGGAATGGTAAGCACACTTCTTGCTTGGGTCAAAGTTTCGTCCACCAGTGTTGGTTGGTGGAAGGAGTTGTACAATCTTCTTTTGTGCCGTCAACAGCTTTAGCACATTCTCAAGTGAATCCCCTAGAGAGGTGAAAGTTCTTCGACGCCTGACCTCCATGTTTTTCTGAAATGGAGGGTTTGAAGGTTGTGCTAAAGCTTGGAAAGGGGTATAGTTCCTCCTTTGAATAGGCATACTGTTTGACTCGCCTCTTTGATGATGTCCTTGTAACACTAAGGACACTTCTTCATCTTTCTTTTTGTGTACCCTCCGGGGATTACTCCCATAATTTTTGGACTGGATATGCTCAGCAACAGCTTCGAGGGTGGTTAGATCCTTTATCTTCCCGAACTTAAGCCCCCCATTTCTGCCATCTTGCCGTGTTTGATCATTTCAGAGAATGGTTTTCCTATGCCTGCTAGGACCCTCTCATAATATGGAGCTTCTTGGATATCGATGAAGGTCATGACTATCTCAGTTTCATTCATAGGTGGAATGACTTATGTTGCGACTCGTCTCCATTGTTGAGCATACTCTCTGAATGATTCAGTGTTTTGTTTCTTGATTTTGGTTATTTGGTATCTATCTGGAGCCAGCTGAGATTGGAAACTGTACTGACTGAGGAAGGCATGGGCCAACTCTTCCCAACTATGAATTTTAGAGTTGTCTAATAGGGTGTACCAGGCTCTAGCCTCTCCGGTCAGACTCTTCTGAAATAATTGCATTCGAAGCTTCTTGTCCTCTGCGTAGGATCCGAGTTCTCCAATGAATACTTTCAGGTGAGTATAAGGGTCTCCCAATCCATCGCATTTCTCAAAATCAGGAGTTTTAAATTTTTTGAGATAACGAGCTCCGGGGAATATACAGAGGTCTGAATAATTGACACTGCCAAATGCCCCAGTCCCTTTGATGAACCGGATGGTTTCTTCCATCTGTTGTACTTTTTTCAGAATATCACCAGCTTCCTGCTCTTTGTTGAGGATGGTGATTTCAGGGGTTTTGTTAGTTAGGTTCTGGTTTTGTAGTCTAGGAATCTGAGTTTTGACTTTTTCGGTCTCTTGACCGCCACCACTACCACCAGGTGTTCCTGGTTCTGTGTGAGCTTAGGCTTGCTTCCCTTTAAGGGCCTTGCTTTGTTCTCTCAGAAAACTGGCCAATTCAGCTATTTGATTCTTCAGTCCTTCAAACTCTTCCCTAGAGACAGGGGTAGATTCTGGCTGAGCACTGGAAGTCATGTCCGTGGATGGACTTAGTGCTTTCTTGGACTTAGATCTAGTAACAGGACCAATTTTTTACCTACAACAAAACGTAGGCGTGTCAATTTCCTGATGTAGGTAGGGATAGGATGCATGTCATGTTGTGTTTTTGTAGTTTTTTAACCTTATCCTGCAAAATTGAGGTCAGTTATTTTGATGACAGGATAACATAACAGGATGTATATAACAAGGAATGTAAATATTTCATTATGATATTTACATTGTGCTCCTTTATATTTGGAATTTGAAAACTTGACATTGAATTGAAAGAGGAAGGCATGAAGAAGCTTCCATCGAATTTAGTTCATCAGAGGCTGACCTATCTTAGGCTACTCTCGCGGCTTTTTGGCATTAAGGTCCCCAGATCATCGCAATCTACTAGAAGGAAAATTAATCCGATCTTTCAACTGGAGCGAATATGGGTGGTGCATTTTCATGAGCCCCCAGAGACTTAGTCGTTTTTGCCTCCCGAAGGAGGAATCACAACATACATTCACATACATCGCGTCTCACCGTTATGCATATGATGACATTGGTGCGAAGCACTAATATGGGTGCGAAGCACTAATATGGGTGCGAAGCTCTAATATGGGTGCGAAGCACTAATATGGGTGCGAAGCACTAAAAATCAGAAAAGCATTCATTCACATTCATTTAATGTAAAGACGCAGCATTCATGCATTTATTTAATGTAAAGACACAGCATTCACACA
The DNA here is from genome assembly GCA_020205555.1 of Panax stipuleanatus. Lineage (NCBI taxonomy): Eukaryota > Viridiplantae > Streptophyta > Magnoliopsida > Apiales > Araliaceae > Panax > Panax stipuleanatus. Next base: position 145,207,128 of record CM035115.1, on the reverse strand, counting down.
TTCATTCAATGTAAAGACGCAGCATTCACACATACGTAGTTTTGAAAGGGAAATATTTGAAAAGATTTGAACGCGACCTAAGCCCTCTACTGGTCCCCAGCAGAGTCGCCACCTATCGACGTCGGGAAAAAATCTGCGAGTCAGGTCACAACCCGGATCTTTCTCTCTTCCTAAGTTATCTCTACCCTTACTCTTTTTATTTGTGAAAAAGGTTTTGAAGGGTTTTTTAAGAAAAGGCCAACATGTATCATATTGACGATTGAACGTTTTACAGAGTCGCCAGTTGGTAGATTTGAAATGGTTGTACCAACTCAACCGAGTTTTGTTTGAAAGAGGCCCAATTGCTGGACACTGTCGAAACTTGATCTTTGAAAACAAAGTTTGAGTTCGGAGGCTTGGTTAAGTGAGGGGAAGGTGTTAGGCACCCCACAACTCCCGTGTAAACACGATACCGCATCTTTTCAATATTTCCCTTAAAAAACTGAAATGTGTGTGTGAATGCTGTTTGAAAATTGGGCATATGTTTGATGGAAAGCATGTTTATGCATCGTTAAACTTATATACGAAGGGTTTGATTTGATCTGCAAAAAGTCTTTGATTTGATTTACAAAAGTGTTTGATTTTGATTTTGCAAAAGCTTCTTTTCCTCGAAAAGTTTATTGCATGATGTTTTGAAAGAAGCTTTTCAAACCCTTACGCTAACATAGGAGCATATTGATACTTCAGTTTTATCTTTTTTTCAGCCTTAAGGCACAATTTGAATGGTGATTGTCGGGCTGCAAAGCATCCTCGACCACAACATATATACAAGTGTCGGTCTCCTCATGGGCATGATAGCCATCGGAGGGACTCTGACCTGACAAACCATAGTTTCACTAACTATGTTGAGACCTTAAATTCGGATAACCGTTTTAAGGTCTTTTGTATATACATTTTTACAGAAAAACTGGCAGGGTACATCTGTAAAGTGGAGTTTGTCCATCGTGGGAATCAGATTCTGATCAATTGGATCATGAATCCCACGATTCCTAGGCTCACATAGGGAGGCCAATAAACCTGCACAGCTCAAATTTGTACAGAAATATATCCAAACGCTATAATAGCCAAGGATCTATCAGTAAATCCTGGCTAGCTCTAATCCAAAGCGTCTCGTTCCCACTAGATAGTGATCTAAGGGCCGCGAGGTTGCTTTTATAACTGAAACTAGAAAAATGCTAGATTTAAATAAATCTCAGTCATTCTAGCTTCCCGGTTCCGTCTGTACCGATTTTGAGCCGTTTGAAAGCTAGAGTTGGCGAGATTTAAATAAATCTAGTTCGCCTGCAGATAAGTCAATGCCAATTCATATAAAATAAATATTTAAAGCAATAATTTAATAAAAGCGAGTAAAGCAATATACATACAATTATATATATGAAAGCTATAAAGGGTGATGAGTTTTCACACCGGTGCCCGGACTGGAATTGAAATATATATATATATATATATATATATATATGTATATTTATAAAAGTTGTATAAAAGCCACGAAATGATCCAGGCTAAACAGAATTGAAATATATATATATAAAATAGTAAAAAAGACGATGGATTTTCACGCCTGTGCTCGGACTGAAATATAAATATTTATAGAAACGTTGTCAACCAGGACTGGGAAGATAACCAAGTATGGTGAATGTTGTGAAAATAGTAAAAATGCCACAAAATGATCCAGGCCAAACTGGAATGTAAATATATATATATATATATATATATATAGACAGAAAAGTAGTCAACCAAGACTAAGAAGATAACCTAGTGTGGTGAAGGCTGCTTATATATGCATATTTATATATAAAAGCAGTAAAAAGAGCACAGAATGATCCAGGTCGAACTGAAATATAAATATATATATATATATATATATAGAAAAGTAGTCAACCAAGACTGGGAAGATAACCCAGTGTGGTGAAGGCTGCTTATATATGCATATATATATATAAATAGTAAACTACCACGGATTTGACATCTAGGCTTTACAGAATTGAAAAGTTAGTATATATACAGTTAAATATATACAAAAAAAAAAAACCTAAACCCGGACTGGAAAGATAACCCAGTCCGATGAAGTTGCTAATAACGAAGATGCAAGTATATAAAAGCTACCGGAAGCGACGGATCGTCAATCCGAGTTGTAGAAATGCCCGATAATGCGTTTAGGTACTAAAATGTACCAAAAGTTAACAAAAACGCTGAGTTCCTGGCATATTTAGAAAACAAAATTTGATGTGCAAGTGCAAAACAGTGTAAAGAAGTAGTATTAACTTGCTGATCGTAAAAATACTCATAATGGACTGTTACACGGGATTTTTGCCAAATCGTAGGCTTTACACGCCCGAATCTACTAGTTATTTTCTGATATGTGATAGTATGTGGGTATATCTACATGTTAGAGTGAAAAAATTTGGGCTTGGAAGACAAGAAAATAGACAGAAAACCAAATAGGCAGGGGTTCGGAGCGTTTTTGAATTCTTAAAATAAGAGGGGGTGCACCTCTATATATAGGCCAGGGAGCCTCCACTATACCTACTGCTGTAGCAGGTAGAGATGCGGCTTCAGGTGGTGGGACCCACGTGGTGGGTCCCATCATCTCGAAGTACGTGCACTCCGAGCAACGCAAGGTCTGCTTCGAAACTTTCTAACTTTTGATCGAAGCATCCGTTTGAGACGTGCTATACCTTTTCAGAAAGCCCTCGCCGAGAGTGTCACAATAAAATGGGATAAAACATTTTTTGGGTCCAAGAAGATGGGTTTATAACCATTTTTGATTTCCCGCAGTTTGTCCGTTAAGCTGTCTTGCGATGTTTGCACTCGGGATCATCGTTATGGTTCGTTCTGACCTTGGTGGCATCAATTCGGCTTGAGTTTGACCGAATTAGCTTAGAGTTGATAAAATGATCATTTTGCCCCTCCCGGGGTTGCCTTCAGTGTCGGCATGGCCTTCGGGTGACTTCCTGGGGCTGTTTCCAAGACTTGGATCCCATTCGAGTCTGTTTATCCTCAGTGTTTTCTCTGAGGTTGACTTGGTCGCTCCAGGTTTTCCTATAGAGGGGTTGTGATGCTTTAGGATTGCTTTTAGAGTTGACCTGACCTCCCGGGTTGAGACCGGGGCTGACCTGTACTTCCCGGGTTGGGACCGGGGCTAATCTGTACCTCCCGGGTTGAGATCGGAGCTGACCTGTACTTCCCGTATTAAGACCAATGCTGATCTGTACCTCCCGGGTTGAGACCGAGGCTGATCTGTTCTTTTTAGGTTAAGACCGGGGCTGACCTATACTTCCCGAGTTGAGACTGGGGCTAATCTGTACCTCCCAGGTTGAGACCGGGGCTGACCTGTACCTCCCAGGTTGAGACCGGGGCTGACATGTACCTCCCGGGTTGAGATCGGAGCTGACCTGTACCTCCCGGGTTGAGACCGGGGCTGACCTGTACCTCTCGGGTTAAGACCGCGGCTGATCTGTACCTCCCGGGTTGAGATCAGGGCTGACCTGTACCTCCCGGGTTGAGACCGAGGCTGACCTGTACCTCCCGGGTTAAGATCGAGGCTGACCTGTACTTCCCGGGTTGAGATCGGGGCTAATCTGTACTTTCTGGGTTGAGACCGGGGCTAAGTTGACGACCCGGTATTGAGATCGGGGTTTAGTTAACGACCCGGTATTGAGACCGGGGTTGAATTGATGACCCGGTATTGAGACTGGGGTTGAGTTGACGACCTGGTATTGAGACCAGGGTTGATTTGAGGACCTGGTATTGAGACCGGGGTTCAGTTGACGACCCGGTATTGAGACCGGGGTTGAGTTGACGACCCGGTATTGAGATCGGTGTAGAGTTGACGACCCGGTATTGAGACTAGGATTGAGTTGACGGCCCGGTATTGAGACCAAGGTTGAGACCGGGGTTGAGTTGACGACCCGGTAATGGGACCAGTTAAGTTGACTGCCCGATATTAAGACCGGGGTTGAGTTGACGACCCAGTATTGATACCGGGGTTGAGTTGACAGCCCGATATTGAGACTGAGGTTGAGTTGACGGCCCGGTATTGAGACCGGGGTTGAGTTGACTGCCCGGTATTGAGACCGGGGTTGAGTTGACGTCCCAATATTGAGACCGGGGTTGAGTTAACGGCCCGGTATTGAGACTGGGGTTGAGTTGATGACCCGGTATTGAGATCGGGGTTGAGTTAACGACCCGTTATTGAGACCGGGGTTGATTGGGAAAGACAATCTTGCCCTCCTACAGTGTTAGTAACAGGGACAGGAAATTTCGAGTGTCTACAGTTGTCATGCATCATCGTCCAAATTTATATGATCCTGTAATTAACAAATTTAAAAGAGTAAGACAAGTTACATAAATATTATATATATGTTGATACCAAGTGCACACAATAATATATGTGTGTATATATATATATATATATATGTAAGCGACTAATTAACTTGATTGTAATAAGTAATTAATAAGATTACCTCGTTGTCATCCGTCTTTAGTGCTGCTGCGGCTGCCACTGCGCTGCCACTACAGCAGCTAGCTCATCAGGACTCAGAGCTGCTAGATGCTCGCCAATATACGGAGAAGAACACGATCTCGACATATAGCTCTCACACAGTTAGCAGGAGTATAAATAGTTGGATGACTCGATGACTGTGAAGACTGTGTAGCAGAGCTGCCTGAGCCACTGAAGGTTGGGCGTCGTTGTTGTCCTTGGCCTATGACGTAGTTCTTCTTCATAACAGACACCCTCTCCCACATCAATCGACGGACGTGGGGTTCCTTTAGGATAGCGCTCATTCAATAAACTCTTATAAGTATCCTGTCAGCATGTTAACAATTACATAGTTAAAAATAAATGAAAGAAACTAAAGAATGACGTAAAACTTTATAAGAGACATCAAAGTTGCCAAAACTTATTACCGCTATCTGGATAGCCTCAGGTAATCCATCACGAGTGGCCACATACACATCCAGCCAATGGATAGGCTGACCTTGAGATTGAAACTCATATACAAAGCATACTCTCATATTACTATATATGTAAAAAAAATAAAACCAATTCATATGTTTACTGTAATGAGACGTACCCTGGCAGTAATATGATGCACCTGTGAAATACTGTCGCCCTTATAGGTGTCTTTCGCCTTTTTTCCATCAAGTACACCCGAGGCTCTGTTAGTGGCGGCAGTCTTTCGTCTTTTCACCCAGCTCTCAGCTCTCCATTGGGCACACATCTCAGTCCATATGGACTGGGTGCACCACCAGGGACTATGCTCGTGCATGTACTCCTCTCCCTGGCCTGAATGGTCGATCGATGTATTATGTATGACTTTTTGTCGTTCTTTGTTCAAGTTATCTTTGGTGCGGATGGCACACTTCTGCCAGAACAGTGTTTGTATTACAGATGTCTGCGTGTCGTCCCACCTATATCTCTTCTGCAAATAAAATAACAGTAATAATATTAATAAAACACTGTTATTAACATGTAATCCAACACTACTAAACAATATTAGTTTATTAATTATATTATATGTAAGAATTAAAAAAATATACCTGAAATTCAGCCCATACTGTATCCTTGTGGGCCATAGGTGTGTTCGCCAACGTAATCACTAGCGTAAGCCAATTCTGTAAGCATAGTTGTGCAATGCACTTAACTATCTTATTATCTGTGAAATCACTACAATATACAATAATTTACATTAAAGATAAGTAGATTTATTATAATATTTAAAGCAACTTACATTAGTATAATTCTACAACAATGAAAATATAAAACAAGTATATATAAATGATGCGAACGTACATGTTGTCCGGAGGAGGATGAATCTTAATGAGAATCCGGTCATCCAGATTAGCAGGGACCTTTGGCACTTGATTAGGCCCCCTACCTAAGTCGCCCTTTTTCTGCGCAGGTTCAGAAGCCATCTACAAATAAGATATTCAAGATATTATTAGAATTTCAATTAAAATGACAATAATGACATAAAATTACATGAAATAGTTAAGTATATAAACATGACAATGATATAAAGAACATGTAATACTAAACATACATTTTATTTTTTTAATCGATGTTTGAGTCAGAATCATTTTGTATATGTATTGAAGATTCATAACCATCATTTTCTTCAAGTTCATTGTCAGTTTCAGTCAATAACTCTTCCTCCTCAATATCAACGTCATCTGGCACAAGTATTGACCCAGGATTCAGTTCAGTAGGTTCATCTCCACCCTCTAACTGGATTACTTCATTGTCGTCCTCCACATTTATTATGGTAGGTATATAAAGCATCTCCTCTTGGTAGATCTCTTCTGCTACTACTTCTACACGACTGCGCGCGAGAATATGAATTACAACTTGCCAATCTGCAGGCGGTCTATCCCTTTTCCTAACAGCACTAACAGTGTAGTATACTTATACTATTTGAGTTGGCAACATAAACGGGTTGTTGGCGTACGCAAACCTATGGAGGTCAATATCGACGATTCCATGTCTGTCAACACATATCCCTTTTCTGAATCAAACCAACGACACTTGAACAAGTTAATCTGACCCCCGTAAGATCTCTTGTACGAAAACTCTATGATTTCCTCCAACTCTCCATAAAAGGCACGACCAAGCTCATTGTAACAATCTCCTTAGACACAAACTCTAGTGTTCGTTGTTCTTTTACCGAGAGCATATGTCTTTGTATAAAATTCACAACCATTTATTTTGTAACCATTGCGGCTGACTTGGTCCCTGTCTGGGCCCATCGCTAGGGTTTGTACATTATCCAGAGTTGTTCCCTCAGTAAAAGCCTACACAAACTCGATTACATTAAATGAAGTCATAAATTAATGGAATATATATGTCTTACTTAATTAACTTAACTTACTTTGTCCTTTAGCCAAACTGTAAATTTTTAATCACGACTGATTTGAATATCTTTATCAGTTATGTCGGGATGCTTCGCTTTTAACTCGTCATCGTATGATCTATACAATTTTATAAACATTAACATATTGGAAATGTATGTCATTGCATTTTATGAGAAAGAGAGGAATAAAGTTTTATATTACATGTGTACCTCATAAATCCGTCAATCTCTTCACAATTGAGAAAAATGTAAGTATGTGCAGCATGTAATTCTTGCTCAGAGAGGAATATGCGCTTTCCTTTTCTATAAGCGCGACCCGATAGACCAAATACAGAAAGCCGACCATGTAGCTCAACATTGCCCCCATCATCATGTCTCGAGACTCGATTAACCTTTTTCAAGACTTCGTCCAGAAAATAGTCTGAGATAAATGTAGATATCTCATCGAAGTTGTATGCCTCATATATCGATCCCTCGACATAAGCTCTATTCTTCACCTTCCTCTTAAGGTTACCCATCACCCTCTCGAAAAGGTACATCCATCTATATTGAACTGGACCCCCAACACGAGCTTCATAGGGAAGATGGATTTGCAAATGCTCCATGGAGTCAAAAAAACCAGGTGGGAATATTTTTTCAAGCTTACACGTGATCTCAATGATGTTCTTCTCAAGTACATACATGTTCTTCTCATCTAATGTTTTTGAACATAAGTCTCTAAAGAACTGACTTAGATCCGTCAAAGCATCCCATATTGGTTTATCAAGCAGATCCCGAAATGCAATAGGCATGAGTCTCTCCATGAACACATGACAGTCATGATTCTTCATCCCTTGCAATTTCCCACCTGTAACACACCTTGCAATGTTAGACGCATACCCATATGGTACTTAACCCATGTCAACACATCTTCAACTTGCTTTTTGGACAATGTGTACCTTACATGCGGTTTGACCATCTTACCATTAGGAGATTCATATAGTTCTAATTCAGGATGCTTATAAATATCTTTCTTGTCCAACCGTGCCTTATCATTATCTTTTGTCTTCCCCATAACACTCATCACGATGTTAAACACATTGTCGAACACATTCTTCTCAATATGCATCACATCTATATTATGACGAATCAAATTTGTAGACCAATAAGGCAGTTCCCAAAAGATGCTTCTCCGAACCCAATTATGAGATTTGCCAAACCCATTGATTATGTTTGCGGAATCAATCTTACCGAATGCGATGACAGGCAATCTCATCACACGGTCTCTCATCTCCGTCCCCGACAATCGTGGTGCAGTCATATTATTGTCTACTTTTCCTTTCCTGAAGTGTTCTCTATTTCTTCGAAACGGGTGACCTACCGGCAAGAACCGATGATAATAGTCAAACCAGCAAGGCTTTTAACCTTTTGATAGATTGAAAGACTTTGTATGCTCCATACAATACAGACAAGCCAACTTCTCGTGTGTACTCCATCCAGCTAAAATACCATAAGCTGGGAAGTCACTTATAGTCCACATAACCATTGCCCTAAGGTTGAAATTTATTTTCGTTGCAACATCCCAAGTCTGTACTCCATCCTCCCACAATACCTTCAACTCGTCTATAAGAGGTCTCAAGTAAACATCTAGGTTCTTTCGAGGACTCTTGCGCCCAGGAATTACGAGTGACAGAAACAAGTATGGTTGTTTCATACACATCCAAGGAGGCAAGTTGTACGGAGTAACAATTACAGGCCAGCAGGAGTACGGAACAGCTAAGTGGCCGAACGGGTTAAAACCATCAGTGGACAATCCAATCCTCATATTTCTAGGTTTCAATGCAAACCCAGGATATGCTAAGTTGAAATATTTCCAAGCCTGCCCATCTGCGGGATGATTTAGTTCTCTATCTTTAGCTGGAGATTTTGTATGCCAACTCATATGTTCAGCTGTTCTTAAAGACATTTACAATCTTTTTAGCCGATGTGTAATTGGAAAATACCTTAAAATCTTAAATGGTAAACTTGATTTTTTTGTAGTCACACCCTCTTTATTAGGCCTAAACCGATCATAGCTGCAAAATGTGCATCGGGTCATCTGTTCATTTTCCTTATAAAATAACATGCAATCGTTGGGATATGCATCGATCTTTTGGTATCCAAGACCCAATTTCTTCACCATTTTCTTACAATAGTAATAGTTATCAGGTAATTTCTTACCGTCAGGCAACATACTCTTAATGGCCTTCAAGAGCGACTTAAAACACTCATGGCTCATGTTGTAATCAGCGTTGATGTTAAGTAATGTCGCCACTGCAGACAATGTAATGTGTTTGGTACAACCATGCCACAATGGCTCGCTCCCTTCGTCTAACAACTTAAAGAAAGCTTTGGCATCAGAACTCATAGGTTGCTCTCTGCCTTGTTCCCAATCAAAATTTGGCCTTGCAATATCATGAACCATATCATTCATACGATGAGTATTGCTGCCCGGATTGAGTACTTTTGTGATGCCACCATCTCTTCTCTGCCCATGTGCCCACCAGCATTCTTCATAGTTTTTTATGAATCCAGAAACAAGTAAATGATAGTTTACCATGTCTCTGTCCATATAATTTATATTCTTACACTTCAAACAAGGGCATCTTATCTTGTTCTGACCATTCACACATTCCGGGTGACTATACACATACTCCAATAACACTTGACAACCAGCTCTAAATTCAACTGTAGCACCTATCTGGGCACTTGACATTCGTCGTCTCATCTAACTACGGTCTGAATAGAGGTCCATGATACCACGGTACCTACTACAGATAACATGAGCTTATTAATGTATAGCATGGTCAAGCTCTCTAAGCATACTTGTAAGCATATGACGTACTTGTAAGCATATGACATACTATGCATACTTGTAAGCATATGACATACTATGCATACTTGTAAACATATGACACTATTCATAATTGTAAGCATATGACATATCATTCATACTTGTAAGCATATGACATATGACGAACGAGATTTTGTAATATAATTTGAATATTTATTGAATTAAATAAATATTTTTTGATAATTTAATTATTAAATTAAATAATTAATTAATGAATTTGTGGTAGATTAATTTAATTATATGTGTTACATTGATTAAATTAATGTTGAGAATTTTATTGTGCAAAATATGTATTTAATTGAGCTTATTTGATTAAATAAAATATTTAATAAGCATAATGTTATTCTAATTAATTTAATATTTAATTAGAGATTTAATGATTTGACATAATTAATAAATAAGAATTTTAATTATGTGACTATGTGATTTAATGTGAAATTATTCTATTTTATTTAATTGATTTAAATAAGATATTTGATTAATTGCTTAATTGGGTGTGACATTATTTAACTATATTATAAGAGATTAATTAAATTAAATGGGAAGGAGTTATTAGGAGCAAGCCAAACGAGGCCTTAGTAGGAGTTGGCCAGTTAACCCATAATGGGATTAACTGACCACTACGACATCAGTTATTCTATATACGTATATCTATATTACTAATAACTCTTCATATATCAGACTTCATATATTTGTATAAGACAATAAGTTTCAGAGAGAAAAGTAGAGAGAAAAGATTGAGAGAAAAGATTGAGGGAGAAGAATTTGAGAAGTCTCTATCATCATCTTCCTATCATATTCACAGAGATTGCAAGGGGTAATCTCTTCAACCTAAAAATTAATTTATGTTCTTATATTTTCTATGAAAAACTATTTTTAAAGTCCTTTGTGATTGAAGAGATTGATAATTGATGAGTATATGATGATATATATATATATATATATATATATATTAGTATATGTATATTATATGGTTTATATCATGTATTCATATGCTAGAGTAACCAATTTCATATAGACATGCCATAATCAGAGTTTTCCATTAACGACTGTTTTAAGTTCTCTGTAAAATAACTATTGTATGATCAATGCATGAATTGATGATTTACGTGTATATAAATGTTAAGATATAATCATAACATGTTTTCTACCATCTATGTATGTTTTCAAACCATCAATTTCATGTAATTATGTTTTAATTGAGTTTTTCAAAAGTTACAGAGTATAAAAGTTGTATATATGGCCCTTATGGCCCTTACGAACAATTTTATGCCATGAATTATTTGTTTAACTTAAATTTGTCAGTAAATTATGATAATACATGTTAAACCAAAGAAAACAAACTTTGAACGGACGGATTTGGAGTTATAACGAATCCGTGACGTCAAATTTCGTGTTTTTCTTTAAAACCGTCAAGAACACCAAGAACAGTGAAATTTTATGATTTGATTCAAGTAATTGCATGATTTAATATGTTGAAAACATGTTAGTAACATGGTATGATGTTTCTATGAAGTTTATACTTCATATAAATCACTGTGTTAATTTAATTTGCATTTAATTGGGCTATAAAATGTCAAAATCGCGAACTGTTGCTGAACCGTAAGGGCAGGCCTGCCCCATCCGGCTTTATGCTCGCCCCATCTGGTCCCATACAGATTTTACCCACCCCAGCGGGCCTAAACCCCGCCCCAGCGGGGGTAGTGCCAAGAAAAAAAAAATTATTTTGACCTCCTGTAGTAAAATAAGCATAACTTCTTCATACGAACTCCGATTAAGGCAATTCAAGATGATTCAGAAAGATAACAAGTAGACCTATAACTTTTGTTCTTTAAGTTCTTCTATTTGAAGTCGTTAACATGGGTCAAAATGGCCATCTTTGTGACTGATGCGTATTCAGAGGCAATCAGAGGGCGTCGGACATGCACGTACGCAAGTGTAGTGCTCTCGACAATAAAAGATGTTGTTCTAAGTTATAAACATGAATATTATATTATATGATTTGAAGGTCACGATTAATAAACTAAGTCATTGACATGTATAAGATAATATGAAGGTTCAAGTTAACATACTAAGCGCAAACTTGAATATTGTGATTGTATAACTTGATTATGATTGTTTAAAGGGATATATATGTGTGATATGCATGTTGTGAGTTTATATTCATGTTATGTAGTTAGTCAACGAGTAATGTTATAAACCAAGTTGTTAGTTGAACTTAAGTGAATAGTTTAACAGTTAAATATGGTAGTTATGAAAATTAATCGATGTCATATACATAACATAACGTGTAGGACGTTGAGAAATTGAATTGTAACTATATTTGTAGCTTGCGCACGAGGCAAGTTTTCGTACCCTAACTCGTTTACGATTATACAAGTTTCTAAACCTTACTTTTACATTGAGCAAGTATTCTATCCTTAACTTATTATTGTTAAACAAGTTTCTTTAAATTCTAAATTCTTCGATTGAGCAAGTTCGATACTTATAATTCTATATCAATCAAGTTCTTGTTCTTACTATTCAAGTTCAAGATTTCAGATGAGATATTATAACCCTTTTTAAGTATTACTTCAGTTATACAATATTTCCTAAATTATATACTCTTGAGATTTGTTATTCAAATTGAATATCTTTATTGTTGAACCTTATAAGACTAGTGAACCCTTATTGATTCGATTAGTCCATAGTTGATGAGCGTTCTAAATTTCAGAACTATTATTGAGTTTATCCTAACCAAACTTCCTTTGGTGCTGACTCTGATGTCAAACTGAGATGAACAACCCCATTATAGGGGATTGACGATGCTTTAACGTTAAGATATTGTGCACAGTATGGTACTAAGGGCTGATCCCCCTAAGTACGAGAAGTAGAGTCCATAGTCTTATGACTGTTAAAGGTTTCAAGTATAAACACTTGACAACCTAGGACATAGTTCAAGGTCTTATGACCCTCAAATGTTCTTTTAATTCTTGTATTCATTCTTGATTCAAAAGTCGAGTTTTCTTATTTCAGAAGTATTTGATTCACTCGCATGTTATTATATTGTTGTTATATTATTATACTTGTGGGCAATCGTGCTCACTCTTGCATAATAATAACATTGCAGTTAAGAACGAAAGGTCCGACGAGCCTTCTACTAGCAAAGGCAAGGGCAAGGTCAACAAGTGATGAAAACTTGTTGTTTATTTGATATGTCATTGCTTAAGACTTATGTTAAAGTTATGTAAGACTTATTATTTGTTTACGTTTCCGCATTTGAGATTTAAGATTAGTATGACCTGGGATTGTATTTATTATTCAGATGTTGTAACCCCATAAGGGGAGGATTTATTTCTATCTATCGCATGGTTTGCATTTATTATGGGTAGATAGATAGATGATATTTGTACAGTGAACACCAAATTCTGTGGAATTGAAGTACCCGGATTTGGGGGTGTCACATGACATACCATGCATACTTGTAAGCATATAACATACCACGCCTAACAACCAATTTTTGAGGTTTGGCTTTTGTTTATTTTATTAAAACCAATAGCAAATAACACATATTAAGCTTAAATATGCTTCATGACTCAAAACAGAAATATGAATGTTAATTGAGGAGATTAGTTGAGCAATTATTTTTAAAAGCATCTCCAAAGTATGTTAGCAAAGGTTCATTCTCAGAGGATGTGTATACATATGCATACACATATACATGTATGTATCACTAGAGATGTATTCTTGTCATTCTTTCGTGTTTATATCTCCAACTGTAGTTAAATTTGATGCCATCAATGGTAATGAATAAGAGGGGTTTCTCAATTTACTCCAATTTCATTTCATGATATATAATTGCATTACCCATAAAGGTGAAAAGCTCTCTTGTTTTACATCAATTGAAAACCTAGAAGGATTCTAAGCTAATTTATTTAGTTATGCAATTTAAACTAACAATGAATAACAATATTCAAACAATGAATAACCACTAACTACACATGCCCACACCAAATCAAACAATGAAGAACAATATTCAAGTGCTAACAAATTAAACTTGCACTCACAAATGTGTAATTTCAGTTGTGAAAAAAAGGATTGAAAAAGGAATATAAAAACAAGGACAAAAGTAATTTATACCTAATACAAGATATCGAACGGTGGCGGCGGCGGCAGCGGTGGCGGCGGCAGCGACGGTGGCGGCGGCGGCAAAGGTGGCGGTGGTGTTGCCAACGGCGGCATTCCCCTCTTCTCTTCTCCCCCTTCTCCCTTTTCTCCCTCTTCTCCTTCTTCTCTTCTCTTCTCCCTCTTTTTTTTCCTTCTCTATTCTATTTTTTCCTTCTGTTGTGTGTCGAGCGACGGTCTGATACAGGTTACATTGAAATAGATCTACGACCGTCATCGGCGACCGCATGCGGTCGTAGATTTTTAATGATATGGACTTATTAGCGACTGCAATCGGTTGCTGATTTTGACTGGTCACACAAAACCTTCGCGCCAACATTCGACGTCAAATTTCGGGCGACAAATTTGGATTGGCGACCACGTAGCAACCGCATCCGGTCGCTAATAGAATCTAGCGACCATATTTAATAGCGGTCGCTAATGACAGTCGCTAATAACCAAATCAGCGACCGGATGTGCGGTCGCTGATATTTCTGGTCGCTGATAGAGCATTTTCTTGTAGTGTTGGAAAATGATGTATTATTATACCACATTTTCTCTTCTATACTTATTGGAATATGAGAATAACAACAAAAATGATAGTAGCTAGAAATTAATACCAACAAATGTCGAGAGTTTGCATTTATGAGCATATGCTTATAATTAGTGGGTGGGTTTGGAGAGAGAAATATACTTATTGTAATGTGAGAATAATTAACAATAAAAATGATTTAGAGAATTTATGTGGGAACTAGTAAGGAATAATTAATGTCGGAGTCATAGAAAAGTGAATGTATACTTCAATTAATAAGTAATTTAAAAGGGACAATTTTGATTAAAAAAAATTATATATATATATATATATATATATTATTAATTAACCTACTAAAATCAATTAGGACGTTTAATACAGGACGGAAGGAGTAAAATATTATCATACGATTATACACCAAATTCCATTATAACTAACATATAATCTTAACTATATACTCCCCGCATCTTCGAAATGATGATTAAATGTACTATTTTTTTTGTTCTAAAAAAGATGAGATAAAGTATATAAAATAAAATATAATTAAGTCATTTAGTAAGGTTCAATTAGTATAAAAAGTAAAAATACTCATCATTTTATATAATTTTGTGGAGATACAAAAAATAAAAATAAAAATATCTTTTTTTTTTAATATATATATAAATTATACTTTACTCATCTTTTCTTTTTTTATAGTACAAATGGAGTATAATCATGCTAAGACTTCAATGTAACTTCCAAATAAGTTAGCAATTTGAGACATTAAAAGAAAGGATAATGGTAAATTAGTTCTTTACCTTTAAAAAAAATAAGAATTAAGAAAAAGATGATGTGTATTACCAACTTTACAAGCCAAGTTGCTTGATACCTCCACTACAATATTACAGTACATATTCTCTTTATGTAATAGACAATCATAGGAGGGTTAATCACAAAAGTTTCCTTGAAGTTGGCAAACTCTTCGATTTTAATTCATAAGTTTGAGAATAAACAATCAACATCTTAAATATTTTTTAAAAACAATTTTGTTCCCTCTTAATCGTTTCGGTCAGTTTATGATCGGAATTTGTCATTTGTCAAATTTATAGGACTCCAATACAATTGTCTACGTATTAACTTTTCTTATATGTTATATGACCAAAATATATATACTTCTCCAAATAAAATGTATTTCTTTTTCAACAAAATTCAAGGAAAAACCAATAAAAAATTAAATAAAAAATGACAAATTTTTTTACCACTAACAAAATATAAAAATTATTTTTAATCATAATGTGAAAAACATGTTAAGAAAAATATGTAACAAAAAAATGAATTAAAAGAAACCAAAAGAACACAACGAAGAAAACAATATTTTAGAAGAAATTTAGTATTCCTTAAAGTTGGCAACTTCTTCATTTTTAATTCATTGTGTTTTTCGTTGTGTTCTTTTGGTTTCTTTTAATTCATTTTTTTGTTCCTTATTTTTTTTATATGTTTTTCACATTATGATTAAAAATAATTTTATATTTTTTTAGAAGTGATATGAAAATTCTCATTTCTTAAATTTAATTTTTAATTTTTTATTAGTTTTTTTTCTTGAATTTAGTTGAATTTTATTAGTATATATAGTTTGCTCATATATATGTATAAGAAAAGTTAATCCGTAGACAATTGTGTTGGACTCCTATAAATTTGATAAGTGACAAATTCCGATCATAAACTGACCGAAACGATCAAACGGGAACAAGATTGCTTTTTAAAAAATCTTTGAGGTGTTAATTGTTTATTTCTAAACTTGTGGATTAAAATAGAAGAAATTGTTAACTTTAGGGGACACTTTCGTCATTACCCCATGGTAAAAAGACAAATGCATGACACTGACATCAAGAATCATGTGCTTACTTTACTTAGCCGTGCAGCGAGAGCAGATTCTCTGTCTCTAAATTCTCTGTCCCTTTGTATTTCATCACTTAAATATTTATACTTGTCTTTTTTTTTTAATTTTAGAATTAATTGGTGTTAAATAAGAAGATACTACCTCCGTCCCACAATAAATACTTTTTTAGGCTTAATATTTTTTTTCAAAATAAGTGATGTGTTAGAATTCCAATATAATTTTTATAATATTTTTCCATATGTGCCCTCAATGGTATTTATTGAAAAGTTGAAAGGTTGAAGAAAGAGAAAAAGAGACCAAAAAGCAATAAAAAAAGTCTCAAACAAAACAAAGAAAGTATATTAAGGGTATTTTTGTCATTTTAACTTGTGTATTGGTATATGTGATTTAAGCTAAAAAAGTACTTATTATGAGACAGAGATAATATGTGTCAACATTTAAGTAGTGGGACACAAGGGAACAGAAAATTTGGGGATAGATCTGCTCTCCCGTGTAGTATATTTTGTTTGCCTCGAGAATCACGTGCTCACAATTTCCCACCTCAATTTTGCCGACAGTTATTAGGCCATTTGTATTAATGTATTTTTATAAGAAATTGGAAAAATCCGACCTTAGCTCAGTTGGTAGAGCGGAGGACTGTAGTGTGTTCATGGCTATCCTTAGGTCGCTGGTTCGAATCCGGCAGGTCGGACTAATGTTTTACATGTATTATTTTGATATTTAATTATTCTTTTATTATTTAAAATGAAACTACTAAGGTGAGTTTATCATTTTGCCTTTTAAACAAAGTCTAAGTGGTTGTTTGATAAAAATTGAATGAATCTGAATGATCTGAATCTGAATAAAAAAAGTTGTTTGATAATTAACATGTTTGAAACATCTGAATGACATAATTTTATTATTTTATCCATTTGAAAAAATTCAAAGTTGTTGTAAATTTATTTGATATTACTTAATATAATAGTTAATATTTATTTTTTTATTTTTTTTATTTTATTCAACTGCTCATTCAGTCATTCAGGAAAAAAAAATCTGACTTACCAATTCAGCTCAATCATCTGACCAATTTAGCCATTCAGACGATTTTTTTTCAAAACAAACGCACTTAATGGCTGACTGATTCAGCCATTCAAATGTATTCAGTCTTAAACAAACAGCCCCTAACTCAACCGGAAGATTGAAATGAACCAAAGTTAATTGATTTTGGCCCACATTAAGACATAAAACTTTACTGGCCATATCGAATTTGAGTGGTAATTTGGAGAGACAATTTTATAATTCTTCCATATAATTATGTACTAGAACTCGTGAGTCTGTGACCTAAGTATAGAGGTTGATTGCCTATATTCGACTTTCACCCTTAATATTATTCTCTATTTGCCCCTTCACTCTAGCAGCATGCATGGTAGTGGTGCACAAAAGGCCCGAGGCCTGCGGCCTGGCCTTGGTCCGGCCTGCACCCGGCCTGGTCAAAGCCTGGCCTGGTCAAGCTTGGCCCGATCAGGTCTGGCCTGAAAGGCTTAAAAAGGCCGGTATTTTTAGACAAAAATCTGGCTTGGCCTGGCCTGCATAAAGGTCTGGCCTGGCCTTGGGCTTGGCCTGGCATGGGGCCTGGTCTGGCCTGGGGCCTGTGTAAGACCCCAACTTTTATGAATAAAGATTTAATTTTCTTTATATATTATTTTGAAATAGTAAGATGTTGATTTGATAAATGTGATAAGTTATGGGTGAAATGTACAAATATTTCAAAGTACACAAGTGGTTATAAAATATTCGTTGTGTCGGAAAATATTCGTTTGGTCAAGGAATATTCTGTTTGTCGGAGAATATTCGTACGACGGCGCAGTCATTGGTGGACCCCACAACGGAATGACTGTCGAATATAGAAAGTGACAGAAATAACTTTTTTATAAAGTAACGGTGTAGTTGTTACCGTTAGTACTGTTGAAATACTGGTGGTTCGAATACATTAATACGCAGTGTTGCACAGTAACACACGGTATTGCACAGTATTTTGAATTATTGATTCTTACGTAGGAAGACACTTACTCAATTATTGTTACAGTAATTACTGTTCAATATTTTATATTATTGATTCAATAATTGCATAATATTTTATTGATTCAATATTTACTACGTTGATATTTTATATCAATAATTGCTACTTACTATTTTATTAGTGATTCAATAATTGTCATTGCACAGTATTTCAAATTATCAAATCAATAATTCATATTATTTGAATATTAGATAGCATTATTGGCAATATCTAAGAAAATTTTGTCTAGGAAAAGGATTGATTAATTGCGCGCCAGTAAGGAAAAATTCTTATCGGAAGGCTCCCTCTTTCCTGGGAACGACCTGGTTGTCGATATTGTAGTTCTGTAAAATTATTTGTGAATAATTAATTATTGATTTATATGATAAGAAAATATTTATTTTGTGAATATAAAAGAAGGAGTTAGTGCTGATATGTCTTTATCAGTAATTTTGGTGTGAAAAATTATCCGTATGTGAATTTCGGTCATTTTTTGTTCAAAATTTAGAAAAACTCCTTCTACAAAGTTGTAGAGAATTAAATTTTTTTATAGAAAAAATATAGAATTTGTATTTTTCTGATAAAATGACTATTTATTATGAATTATTGAAGTTTTGGAAATAAATATTTTTTTAAAACATGGGTGGGCCCCACTTTTGTCTTGTGTGAAAGAATGCTGAAAATTTAATTCTTTGTTGGTATACTGGGATGATTTCAAAGAGTGGGTGCTGTGAAGAAAGCCACTGGTGACAGGTTTGTCAATCTTGGTGTGCTGACACTTTTCTATAAATAGGATGCTTAGTTAGAAATAAAAATCACACCAGAATCAGAAAATTTTCTCTCTATAATATCGAGTGTATTTTTTGTGAGTATTTAGATACTTTGAGTGTTGATAACAGTGCAAGTTTTCGTCAGCATAATATCCAATATTCCAGTCAAAACTATTATCCTGTTAAGGTATGGGATATTATTTTTCGAGTAAATGATGTTATTGTCTTTCAATATTTATAAAGAATATTATTTTCTTTCATATTCCATATTATGGAAGTAATAATATTTCATTTCATATTCCTAAATCTGAACTTACCACGGTGAGTATTGTTTCTATAATTCCTGAAATGATCAAAAAAATTTTGAGTTTTGCGCTTCATCTAGTAGCATTTCACCGGAATAATTTTCTGAACTTTCTCGTAAAATTTTTATCTTTTCATGTCGAGTTACTATTCACGAGTTACTATTCACGGGGTACTATTCACGGTAAAAAAAAAAATTTATCTTTGATTGGATCCAAGTTTTGATCTTCATTCTTGAATTTTGCTCCACAATTGATTATTACGGAGTATTATTGAACTTGGATAAACTAAATTACGAATCCCTAATATTTGTCCTTTATCTCACTAGATTCGTTATTCGTATTATTTTTTATCATCCTCAGTCCTAAATGGTGTTATAACTGAATATCATTGGCCTGTTGTGCAAAGATGAATGATTACTTGATGAATATCTTTGGCCTGTAGTGCAAAGATGAATACCTGATGAATATCTTTGGCCCGTAGTGCAAAGATGGACACGTGTTGAGATGAACATGACCAACTGGTGATACAAATGAATATTTTTGGCCCGTAGTGCAAAGATGAATATTTGGTTCGAGATGTATATTGATTGATGTTACAGGGATAAAATATTAATGATGGACTTTTAAATCATAGAAGATAGTAGACTTCATTCTCTACTTAACTCTTCTAATGAATTGTTATTTTCACTGCGAATATTGATCTAAAACTTGTTGTCCATTATATTTTATCTGAATTGTTGAAGACTAACGATAATTTATTTTCTATTATCTTAGTCATAATTTATTTTACTGGGCTAGTTGAGTTCACCCTTTTCATCTATTGTCCTCTTCAGGGAATGAGAATGTTGCGGGGACTAGTCGGGGAACAGTGTGATGATCAGAGTTAGATCTGTAGAAGTCCTCACTATTCTATAAAAAAGTGGGATAATAATTGTAATGAATAAGGAATGAATTTGAATGTTTATATTTCGTATTATATACGATTTGCATTGAAATTCATAGTTGTATGGTCGTATTTCTCACGACCTTTTGTTATAAAAGATTTGTATTTAGAATTCTGTACCATGTATTTGGCGATCAGAATGGGTTGGTATTGAACCTATTATGGGGGCGTTACAATTGGTATCAAAGCTTAGGGATATGATCTCTGGCGGAGATCTGGGAATAGAACTAAGAGGGGAGAGACGAGTAAAACCTTCGCTAGTGTGTCCTACCTAAGCTTATTTAGTATTTAATTGGTCGGTTGGAACATAGGGTTAATATGTGATATGTTAATTTGTTTGATTAACCCTTGTTTTGTGGCGGTATTTGAGAATGGCAGCTGAAAATCTAAATAATGGAGTGAATGAGACAGTTGAGACACCTTTTATCACCAACCAAGAGAACGTGCAACAGGAAGGCAAAATTCTCCTGTAAACAACCCCACCGATCAAACGATGAACGATGGGATGTTTAGAAGTTTTTTGCAGTTCATGCAAAATAAGACGAGGGAGACTCGTGTTCATAATACAGGTGGAAATAACTCACGGCTGGTCACTGCCAAGCAGTTCAAAGAGTTGGGACCACCAGAGTTTCAAGGAAAGCCAGATCCAATCAAGGCAGAAAATTGGATTAAGCAAATTATCAAGATATTTGATGTCTTGGGATGCACGGAGGAACAGAAGGTTCCATTCGCTACGTTTATGTTCCGTGGAGAGGCAGATTACTGGTGGGAATCTGTGAAGCGTACCCAGCCTGCCGCACTCAAGATGTCTTGGGAGGCATTCCAGAAACTATTCAATGACAAATACTTTCCAGAAAGTATTCGTTACATGAAAGAGATAGAGTTTATCAGACTGGAACAGAATAATATGACGATGTCCCAGTACGAGGCTAAGTTCGCAGAGTTATCCCGGTTTGCACCTCATTTGGTGGAGAATGAGGAACGTATGACGCGGATGTTTCTAAGAGGTTTGAAACCAGAAATTCGTCATTACCTCATTTCTCACAAATTTTTTCTATATTCGGATGTAGTGAACAGGGCCCAATTGTTAGAACGAGATAATGATTATGTTCAACCAAGGGACAACAACCAAGGTCGTACAGGTGGCAGCAGCCATCGGAACAATGACAACCAGCAAGGAGGAAAGTATCATGACAGAAGCGGTAACCACTCTGGTGGTAATCGTGGCCATGATAATAAAAGAAATGAGTCGAAGGGAGATTTTAAGAAGAGAAGGTACAACAATGAGAAAGTGAAAACATCGACAGCAGCACCAGCATCAACTGTTTCTAGGGGAGGAGAACGACCGTCGGTCGTATGCTATGCGGGCAAAAGGGACACATCAGTCCCAACTGCACACAGCAATCTAAGGTGTGTTATAACTGTGGAATTAAAGGGCACATAGCTCGAGTGTGTCCTATAGTGAAACCAAGTGCAGCAGGGATGGTGACTCCAAAGGCTGTCTCTGACAAGTCAAAGTCAGTGGTTCCTGGAAGAGCTTTTGTCGTAACTGCCCAACAAGCGAGGAACCCGAATGAGGTTATTACGGGTAAGCTAATCATAAACTCTTGCGAAGTCTATACCTTATTAGATACCGGTGCTACCCATTTTTTTATTTCACCTGCATGTGCTCAACGTTTGAACTTGACTTCTGAGAAATTAAACTTTGACTTATTTGTTGAAACTCCGTTAGGAGAAACCTTCGTTACATCTACAATTTACAAATCTTGCTTGATTCAAATTGGTACCCTCACCTTACCTGTTGATCTTATATCTTTGAAAATATTTGCATTTGACGTGATTTTAGGAATTGACTGGTTAACCACTTATCATGCCAAGATTGACTGTTTTCGTAAGGTTGTTAGTTTTCATATTCCTAACCAACCTGTTGTGCAAATCCAAACAACCAAACCACTAAAATCAATCAATGTCATTTCAAGTCATAAAGCTATTCGTTTATTGAAAAATGGATGCCAAGCTTTCTTAGCCCATGTCACTGATCTAAACCAGAATACGTTAGGTTTGAATGATATTTCTGTTGTTAATGAGTTTCCTGATATATTTTTCGAAGAACTTTCCGGTCTACCCCTAGAACATGAAGTTGAATTCTTTATTGACCTTGAACCTGGTACAAAATCCATTTTTAAAACCCCATATCGAATGGCTCCTATTGAACTTCAGGAGTTAAAGGTCCAACTACAGGAGTTGTTGGACATCGGATTTATTCGTCCTAGTACATCTCTTTGGGGTGCTCCTGTTTTATTCGTAAAGAAGAAAGACGGGAATATGCGACTTTGTATTGACTATAGGGAGTTGAACCATGTCACCATCAAGAATAGGTATCCATTACCTCGTATTGATGACCTTTTTGACCAGTTTCAAGGTGCACAATTCTTTTCAAAGATCGATCTTCGTTCTAGATATCATCAGTTAAAGATTAAAATTGAGGATATTCCAAAGACTACTTTCAGAACTCGATACGGGCATTATGAATTCTTAGTCATGTCTTTCAGATTGACTAATGCTCCTGCTGCTTTTATGGATATGATGAACCGTGTATTCAAAGAATATTTGGATCAGTTCGTGGTTGTCTTTATTGATGACATCCTCATCTATTCCAAAAGCCGTGAAGATCATGAGCACCATTTGAAGCTGGTACTTCAAAGGCTTCGTGATAACAAGTTTTATGCCAAGTTGAAGAAATGCGTGTTCTGACTTGAGAAAGTAGCATTCCTTGGGCACGTGGTATCAAAACGTGGAGTATCTGTTGACCCGGCGAAGATTGAAGCAATACAAAGTTGGGAGCAACCTAAGTCGGTGACCGAAGTACGTAGCTTTTTGGGCTTAGCTGGTTATTATCGGAGATTCGTGAAAGGATTTTCTCGAATCACTACTCCATTAACTCAGCTGACTCGAAAAGATACAAAATTCGTATGGAACGAGGAATGTGAGAAGTGCTTTCAAGAGCTCAAGAGGAGACTAATATCGGCACCTGTTCTGACGATTCCATCTGATTCGGATGGATTTGTCATTTACAGCGATGCTTCGGGGAAAGGGTTGGGATGTGTTCTCATGCAACATGGGAAAGTCATAGCCTATGCCTCGCGACAACTCAAGAAATATGAGAGAAATTATCCTACTCATGATCTAGAGTTGGCAGCTGTCGTTTTCACGTTGAAGATCTGAAGACACTACCTGTTTGGGGAGAAAGTGGAGATCTATACAGATCATAAGAGCCTTAAATATTTCTTCACCCAGAAAGAACTCAATATGCGGCAACGACGTTGGCTTGAGCTGTTGAAAGATTACGACCATACCATCCTGGTAAAGCAAACGTGGTAGCTGACGCGTTGAGTAGAAGATCATATGCGGTAACGAATGCGATGCTTTCAAGGCCTATTTTGTGTGATTTACAAAGGATGAAGATAGAGTTCAAGACTCCGGGGACCCATGCGATGATGTCGAGTATACGAGTAGAACCAGCTTTAATTGATAAAGTTAAAGTTGCTCAAGCTACAGACCCGGAGCTAATGAATATGAGGAAGAAGGTGCAAGAAGGTGCTATTCCAGAAGCAAGGATTGATGAAGAAGGAATACTTCGAGTCAACTCTAGACTTTGTGTTTCTAATGATTCTGACTTGAAGTATAGAATCATGATGGAGGCACACAACACACCATTTGCAATACATCCTGGAAGTACCAAAATGTATCGTGATCTTCGACATATATTTTGGTGGAGCAATATGAAGAGAGAGATCGCGGAGTTTATCTCGAGGTGCTTAACGTGTCAACGTGTCAACGTGTCAAGGCGGAGCATCAAGTGCCAAAGGATCCATTGCAACCACTTGAGATTTCAAAATGGAAGTGGAAACACATTACCATGGATTTTGTTACGGGTCTTCCCAAGTTTTCTCAAGGCATAGATGCGATTTGGGTTATTATCGATAGATTAACCAAGTCTGCTCATTTCTTGCCAATACGAGAGACTTATTCACTTGAACGTCTCGCTCGTATATACGTGAATGAGATTGTGAGATTGCATGGCATGCCAGTATCCATAGTTTCGGATCGTGACCCAAGATTCACTTCACGATTTTGGGTTAGTTTGCAGAAAGCTCTGGGCACGGATTTACGATTAAGTTCGTCTTATCATCCTCAAATGGACGGGCAATCGAAAAGGACTATTCAAACTCTTGAAGATCTATTGAGACTCTGGGTTCTAGACTTCAAATGGAGTTGGGATAAGTACTTACCATTGGTGAAATTCTCCTACAATAACAGTTATCAGGCAAGTATAGGCATGGCTCCATTCGAGGCGTTGTATGGACGAAAATGTCGTTCTCCAGTATGTTGGGACGAGGTGGGTGAAGTAACATTGTTGGGACCGGAGTTAGTACGTATGACTACGAAAAAGATTCAAATGATCCGACAACGTATACAAACTGCACAAGATCGACAAAAGAGTTATGTAGATCTTCATCGAAAGGACGTGAAATTTAATGTTGGGGATCATGTGTCGTTACGTGTTGCTCCGTGGAAAGGAGTTACGAGATTCGGGAAGAGAGAAAAGCTCAATCTGCGATTTATTGGTGCGATTTATTGGTCCATTTGAGATTCTTGACCGAGTAGGAAATGTAGCCTATAGACTCGCTTTACCGCCTAGCATGTTTCGTGTTCATAACGTTTTTCACATATCCATGCTTCGTAAATATGTGAAAGACCCAAACCACATTATTGAGTTTGAACCAGACGAGATAGCAGAAGATTTAACATACGAGGAGGTACCTGTCAAGATCTTAGATAAGAAGGAACATGTTCTACGCTCAAAGGTTATACCTCAAGTTAAAGTTTTGTGGAGAAACCACGATATCGAGGAAATGACCTGAGAGTTATAATCGAAAATGAAAGCGAGGTATCCACACCTTTTCGACATACCAGGTACGTACGTCAATTTCGAGGATAAAATTTTATAAGGAGGGGAGGTTGTAAGAGCCCAACTTTTATGAATAAAGATTTAATTTTTTTTATATATTATTTTAAAATAGTAAGGTGTTGATTTGATAAATGTGATAAGCTATGGGTGAAATGTGCAAATATTTCAAAGTAAGCAAGTGGTTATAAAATATTCATTGTGTTAGAAAATATTCGTTTGGTCAAGGAATATTTTGTTTGTCGGAGAATATTCGTATGACGGCGCAGTCATTGGTGGA
The DNA here is from genome assembly GCA_020205555.1 of Panax stipuleanatus. Classification (NCBI taxonomy): domain Eukaryota; kingdom Viridiplantae; phylum Streptophyta; class Magnoliopsida; order Apiales; family Araliaceae; genus Panax; species Panax stipuleanatus. Next base: position 145,181,504 of record CM035115.1, on the reverse strand, counting down.
TCCCACAACGGAATGACTGTCGGATATAGAAAGCGACATAAATAACCTTTTTATAAAATAACGGCGTAGTTGTTACCGTTAGTACTGTTGAAATACCGGTAGTTATAATACAGTAATACGCAGTGTTGCACAGTAACACACGGTATTGCACAGTATTTTGAATTATTGATTCTTACGTAGGAAGACACTTATTCAATTATTGTTGCAGTAATTACTGTTCAATATTTTATTGATTCAATATTTACTACGTTGATATTTTATATCAATAATTGCTACTTACTATTTTATTAGTGATTCAATAATTGTCATTGCACGGTATTTCAAATTATCAAATGAATAATTCATATTATTTGAATAATATTATTAAATAGCATTATTGGCAATGTCTAAGGAAGTTCTATCTAGGAAAATGGTTGATTAATTGCGCGTCAGTAAGGAGAAATTCTTATCGGAAGGCCCCCCTCTTTTCTAGGAACGACCTGGTTGTCAATGTTGTAGTTATGTAAAATTACTTATGAATAATTAATTATTAATTTATATGATAAGGAAATATTTATTTTTGTATATATAAAAGAAGGAGTTAGTGCTGATATGTCTTTATCAGTAATTTTGGTGTGGAAAATTATCCGTATGTGAATTTCGGTCATTTTCTGTTCGGAATTTGGAAAAACTTCCTTCTACAAAATTGTAGAGAATTAAATTTCTTATAGAAAAGACATAGAATTTATATTTTTCTGATAAAAGACTATTTATTATGAATTATTGAAGTTTTGAAAATAAATATTTTTTAAAAACATGGGTGGGCCCCACTTTTGTCTTGTGTGGAAGAATGCTAAAAATTTAATTCTTTGTTGGTATGCTGGGATGATTTCAAAGAATGGGTGCTGTGAAGAAAGCCACCGGTGACAAGTTTGTCAATCCTGGTGTACTGGCATTTTTCTATAAATAGGGTGCTTAGTTAGAAATGAAAATCACACCAGAATCAGAAAATTTTCTCTCTATAATATCGAACGTATTTTTTGTGAGTATTTAGATACTTTTAGTGTTGATAACAGTGCAAGTTTTCGTCAGCATAATATCCGATATTCCAGTCAAAACTACTCTCCTGTTAAGGTAAGGGATATTATTTTTTGAGTAAATGATGTTATTGTCTTTCAATATTCATAAAGAATATTATTTTCTTTCATATTTCATATTATGGAAGTAATAATATTTTATTTCATATTCCTAAATCTGAACTTACCACGGTGAGTATTGCTTCTATAATTCCTGAAATGATCAAAAATTTCTTGAGTTTTGCGCTTCATCTAGTATCATTTCGCCGGAATAATTTTCTGAACTTTCTCGTGAAATTTTTATCTTTTCATGTCGAGTTACTATTCACGAGTTACTATTCACAGGGTACTATTCAAGGTAAAAAAAAATATTTTTTTATCTTTGAGTAAATCCAAGTTTTTATCTTTATCCACAATTGATTATTACGGAGTATTATTGAATTTGGATAAACTAAATTACGAATCCCTAATATTTGTCCTTTATCTCACTAGATTCGTTATTCGTATTGTTTTTCGTCATCCTCAGTCCAAAATGATGATATAACTGAATATCTTTGGCCTGCTGTGCAAAGATGAATGATTACTTGATGAATATCTTTGGCCTGTAGTGCAAAGATGAATACCTGATGAATATCTTTGGCCCGTAGTGCAAAGATGGACACGTGTTGAGATGAACATGACCAACTGGTGATACAAATGAATATTTTTGGCCCGTAGTGCAAAGATGAATATTTGGTTCGAGATGTATATTGATTGATGTTACAGGGATAAAATATTAATGATGGACTTTTAAATCATAGAAGATAGCAGACTTCATTATCTACTTAACTCTTCTAATGAATTGTTATTTCCGCTGCGAATATTGATCTAAAACTTGTTGTCTATTATATTTTATCTGAATTGTTGAAGACTAACGATAATTTATTTTTCATTATCTTAGTCATAATATATTTTACTGGGCTAGTTGAGCTCACCCTTTTCATCTATTGTCCTCTTCAGGGAATGAGAATATTGCGGGGACTAGTCGGAGAACAATGTGATGATCAAAGTTAGATCTGTAGAAGTCCTCACTATTCTATAAAATAGTGGAATAATAATTGTAATGAATAAGGAATGAATTTGAATGTTTATATTTCGTATTATATACGATTTGTATTGAAATTCATAGTTGTATGGTCGTATTTCTCACGACCTTTTGTTATAAAAGATTTGTATTTAGAACTCTGTACCATGTATTTGGCGATTCAGAATGGGTTGGTAGTGAACCTATTTTGGGGGCGTCACAGCCTGGCCTAGCGAGGCCTGGCCTGGCTTGGCTTGGCCTGGCCTGGCCTGGTCTGGCCTGGCCTGAGGCCTTACATGATTTTTAACCCAATTAATTATTTATAATTTTTGAACTTTAAATTTATAATTATTCATCAATAAATAATAAATTTTAACTTATTCATTATTGTAATTTATAAATTATAATACATTAGTTTTAATTAATACATCAATAAAGTTTAAAATTTTAATTATTCATTCTTGATTTCTTGTAAGTACATTTAATTAATATATTAGCGAGTTTATTTAATATTAATAAGTTAGTTGATTAAATTTTAATATTAATATATGAGTTAGTTTATTAATATTAATAAGTTAGTTGATTAAATTTTAATATTAATATACTACTTAGTTTATTTAATATTCATAAGTTAGTTAATATTGCATAGCATGTTAATCGCATTTCACATGCTAATATATTAATATGCATATTTATTTAATATATTAATAGCATGTTTATTGCATATTTATTTATTTAATATTTATTGCATATTGCATATTAATATTAATATGTTAATGTTAATATTGCATATTTTAATATTTAATATTTAATATGCATATTAAATATTAAATGTTTAATGTTTAATATGTTATTTATTTATTTAATATTCATGTTTATTGCATATTAATATGTTTATTGCATATTTATTTATTTAATATATTAATATGCATATTAATATGTTTATTTAGTTAATATGCATATTTATTTAATATGTTAATTGCATGTTAATTGCATTTAAGTTAGTTCACAGTTAGTTCATAGATTATAAATTATAATACATTAGTTTTAATTAATATATCAATAAAGTTTAAAATTTTAATTATTCATTCTTGATTTCTTGTAGATACATTTAATTAATATATATCTTCAATGAATATAACTAGTTAGTATATTTAATATTAATAATAAGTTAGTTACTTAGTTGATAGTAAACAACTATACATAGTTGATAGTTAATATTAATAATAAGTTAGTTACTTAGTTGTTAGTTACTTCAATGAAACTAATTTTATATTCAAAAAATAAAAGTATAATCTACAATATTTTCTACGAAGTGCATATTAAACAACTATACATATATTTAGGAAATTAGTTTATTTTATATTCAGTTACATCTAAATTACATTTTCTTTTAATTTAAGATATTTATTTTTGTTCTAATCATTCAACTTATATTGGTGTGTAGTAGAATGTTAAAATAAAATAAATCTCAAAAATCTTGCATCATTTTTACAAAATTTTATTGCAAGTACATTTAATTAATACATTTAATAATTCATATATTAATATATGAGTTAGTTTATTAATATTAATAAGTTAGTTGATTAAATTTTAATATTAATATACTACTTAGTTTATTTAATATTCATAAGTTAGTTAATATTGCATAGCATATTATTAATATAATAAGTACATAATATTAATATTATTAATAGTTATTAATAATATAACAATATTAATAGTTATTATTAATGTTATTAATATAAGTTAGTTATTTATTTATTATTAGTTAGTTAGCAGTTAGCACTAATACTCTAATAGAGTCATAGACTCATAGCAACTGCCCGCCTCCAGCTCCAGCCCCCAGCCCCCAGCCCTAGGCCCCCGCCCCCAGCCCAGCCCCAGGCCCCCGCCCCCAGCCCAGCCCCAGGCCCTCGCCCCCAGCCCTTCCCCAAATCGGATCACCCCAAAACCAAGGCCCACGTGCATTTTTTTAAAAAAAACTGAACTAGACCGGACCAGCCTGGGCCTGGCCCAAGGTCTGGCATGGCCTGGCCTGGCCTACAGGCCTCAGCAGGCCATAGTTTGGTAGGAAAGGCCTGGCCTGGCCTGGCCTGAAAGCCCAAAAGTCAAGGCCTGGCCTGACCTGGTCAACCGCCAAAGCCTGGCAGGCCAAGGCCGGACCAGACCAGGCCGGCCTGTTGTGCACCACTAATGCATGGTGCCGATAAACAAGGAATTTGGGCTATGTTTGTTTGTAAAAATAATGTTTTATAATTTAAAAATAAACAAGATATTTGTGATTAATAGTCATACGCCAAGTATAATCCTTACAAACAAACATAGTTTTGGTAACTTGTTTTCTTTCCTCTCCCTCCGCCTATAAATTGAGGTGATAAACCGAATGGATCCAATACATTGAAACCACAAAGAAAGGGGAAATTTTGTAAAAAAATATATTTTGAGAGTATAATAAAATAAGTGCATTTCAGTTATAAATTACCAGTCGAGATGGTATTATTTGTTTCCTTATCTTTTTTATATTATTGGTCTGGCTTTGCCATCGCTCTCATTATTTAACTCCAAATTATTTGAACTAACTTTGCCGTCTATTATTGTAATTTTTATTATTTCTAATGGCGCCATATGTCTTAAGAGGACTAATCAAGACTTGGTGGGAACCTATTTGTCAGTTATTATATTTTATAAAGATAATCCATCTACACGAAGTATCACATGCCTAGTAAAAATTCATTGATTATTTGTCTAGAAACACATTGTTATTGTTGTTTGTGAATATAATCTCTTTCATTACTTGAACTCCAAATTATTTGAATTGGCTTTATCGTCCATTATTATAATTTTTATTATTTCTAGTGGTACTATCTGTCAAGAGAATCAATTAAGGCTTAAGGAGGGTGTATTCAATAAAAACTTTTAGGTAAAACTAATGATTTAACCATCGAAGTTGGCACCTTTTTTTGAATACCTGATTGAACTTTTAATTTATCAAATTAACTCACTGAACTAATTAAAATTGTTAAATTGGGTCATTCTGTCAAATCTGGCTAATGGATGTTAAAAACTTTTCTGACGTGGACGTAAAAAAAAAAAAAAAGAAGAAGAAAATGACATGGAAAATAAAAGACAGCATAAAAAAAATTTATTTTTTGACTCATTTTTAACATTTTAAAGTTTTAAAAATGACCAAAACATAATAAAACAAAACAAAAACTAATAAAAATAAAATATTTTTTCATTCATTAAATCAAATTTATTATCAAGATAAATCAAATCTTAATCAATTAAAAAATCAAACATATTTTCCTTAAAATAAAGACAACATTAATAACAAAACAAAAACTAATAAAAATAAAATATTTTATCATTCATTAAATCAAATATATTTATCAAGATAAATCAAATCTTAATCAATTAAAAAACCAAACATATTTTCCTTAAAAAAACATTACTAACTAAACATTAAACTCAAAATCAAAATTTTCATCTTCCCCAAATCTTCCCTTTTATCAAAATCTTCATCTTCCCCAAATTTTCATCAAATTACCCAACAACCAATTCTTTAAAATTATAAACCAACAAATAAAAGTAATGTGAATTTACAATGATGAACATGATGAACATGCTAGGCACAAATTTTGCATCTTCATCTTCCCCAAATTTTACATATGAATTTCCTCATTTCCTTCAAATTTGTCAAAACAGATGAAACCCAACAAAATTCAAAAAGCATACAACCCAAATCTAAATACACAAAACCCATAAAGTCCGACCGAAAACATGATGAACATACAACCCAGATCTAAATACACAAAACAAATCTGAAAATAAAATATTAAGATCCCAAGAATATGACTCCGTAGAAAACATAGTGGACGAAGGGTTGGTAATGTCGCCGCTGCTCTGTAGAAAACATATGTAGAAGCCCATCCGTAGAAAACCCAGAGCACTTGTTAAGCTTAAGCATTTGGAGCGTGCGACCACGCGACTGGGAAATAACTTGGAGATCCGAATCCCTAATTAACAATCATCCACCGAATATGGAGGGACTTCAAGCAAACAAAAGACCCAGAAAATTCCTCCACCCAAGGAGTCGCATAACCTCCCCAATCCTCCGGTATCAAATTAAACATGGCGGCGCGTGGCTTCCCCTTCAGCTTAGTCGATTCTATGTGTTTAAACCTCCGCATGAGCTGCTTGGGCGTGGAGGTGTAGCAGAACGCGATTGTGACGTGCTTCCGGGTGAGCGCGTCGAGCTTATACCACCGTCAGCAGACCAGAGAGACTGATTCCCGGTCACGCGGATCGATTATGTAAGGGATCACGCACTCGAAAATCACATCTGACATTCCGGTACTCATCCGATTGGCGCTCCGATCTTCCATATTTGAATGAGTTTTATTGAGAATCCGTGGTGGAATTCAAAAGGATTGAGAGAGAGAAAATATGAACCAATTGCTGGTTCGGTGATTTGGATTTGTAAGAGAGAGAGAGAGTTGAAGAAATGGTGCGGTGGTGGTATATTATATATAGCTATATCTCTGAAAATAAAGTATTAAGTCCGACCGAAAACATGAGAAACGATTTGGACGAAGGGTTGGTAATGTCGCCGCTGCTCAGTTCTGTGTGGATTTTGGAGTTGGACGATCTTGGACCAACATTGAATCTAATCTCGACACTGAAATCAACTGGTACTTGATTTATTATTCAAGATCTGAAGAAAACAAAGAAATAAAAAAAAATGAGTTAATATTTTGAATGTTTTGATCTCAAGATCTGTTTTGAATGTTTTGATTTTTTTGTTTTGATTTTAAGTTTTTTTATTATTTTTTCACATATAATAATAATTTTTTTTATGCTGTCTTTTTTTTCTATGTTATTTTCTTTTTTTTCTTCTTTTTTTTATATCCATGTCAAAAAAGTTTTTAACAGCCGTTAGTCAGATTTGACAGAAGACCTAATTTAATAATTTTAATTAGTTCAGTAAGTTAATTTCATAAATTAAAAGTTCAATCAGGTATTCAAAAAAAGGTGTCAACTTCGGTGGCTAAATCATTAGTTTTGCCAAACTTTTAAATACTTTTTTTAAGTGACATACTTTTATAGAGTTTGTGGATTTTAATGACTTTTAAAGACTTTTAAAATTACTTTTAAAGACTCCATGAAATAAGTGACAGACTTTTATAGACTTTTTATCAATACTTTGATAGACTTTTGTATATTTCTAATATATCTTACAACTTATATTAATTGTTAAAAAGTCAATAAATATCTTATATTTTGGATGGAATGAATACGATATTAAATAATATTAAAATATTTTGATCATGTCACAACCTAATTTGAAATAAAAGGCATTGTTGAAGTTGAATTATTAGATCATACACAGTCTATTACAAGAAAATGTCCTATTTCATAATTTTTATATTTCATCAAAAAAGCCATTTTCTACTAACAGTAGTATAAATTTACAATTTCGATTTTAAAATTGTTCATTGTCGTTTTTCTATCCAGTCATTATTACTAAACTAACAATTTATAATTTTCAATAAATAACAAAATTAACAAATTTATTACTTTTAAAAATAAACATAAAACAAAATATCTCCTTAATACTTACAAATATAATAAATGAGATTTTTTTTATAAGAGAGAATAACTATAAAATGATATTAAAATATTTGTTATCTCCATTTATACCATTGGTTTTATTTGAATCTATTAACGCTACTCCCTCTTTTTAACCCCTCTTTTTTCTCTCTCCTCACCTGTTATAATAGCTCTCTTCCTTTTTAGGGTTTTTTATTTTGAGAGGACTGAGGTAGAGAGAGAGAGAAAGTGAGACAAATATATATTTTTTGTTTTCTTTTATCTTTTTTGTTTGATCTCCTCTATCTCTTTTTCCTCTGTTCATCTTCTCCCTTTCTCAAATATTTAGAAGTCTTTGAAAGTCTTTAGAGATGAGGTCAGACTTTAGATATGAGTATTTCTTCTTCTAAAGTCTGTTAAACTCTTACCATTTGATAGAAATCTAAAAAATATATGACTTTTTAAATACCAAAATACTTTTATAGACTTTATAAAAGTCTCAATTCAATACCATCTAACTTTTAAAGACATTACAAAAGTTATAATTGAATACTAGTAAATTTTTATAAACTCTTTAAATGTCTTAATTGAACACAACCAAACTTTTAAAATCTTTAAATGTCTTTAAAAGTCTTAATTGAATACACCCTTAGTGAGAACCTTATTTGTTAGTTATTATATTTTGTGAAGATAATTTATCTACACGGACTATATGCCTAGTAAAAATTCATTAATTATTTGTCTAGAAATAATATGTTATTGTTGTTTGTGAATATAACCTGTTTATGCAGATAATCGCATGTCTAGTGAAAATTCCTTTACAATTCTATACGTATATTTACATGTACATTAATATATATATATATATATATATATATACACACACACGGAAAGGATCAAGGGTATACCCCTTGATCCTACATACCTTGCTCACCACCTTTAGCGATGAACCGGGAGACGGTTCGGTCTGTCGCATATATCAGAGAACCGCCGTCTTAGCTTTTAGCGATACATCAAATCGTCGCCATAACATATAATCCGTTTATCTATTCTATAGCGATGGACCGAACCGTCGTCCGGTCCGTCACTAAAGTGGGTGAGCATGGTATGTAAAATAAAAGAGTATGCTCTTGAAATGGATTAATATATATATATATATATATATATATATATATATATATATATATATACTAATCAGGGCTTATATTCTAACTCGTGAACCAAATCCCACTCTATATTTTCCAGACGTGTGTGAAGAGCCTCAACCTCTCCATCCCTCTGATCGATGGTAGACTGTTGAGTAACTGATCATTCCCTCAGCTCCTGAACAGTCTCCTTCAGCTTTTGAACAGAATCACGTAACTCTATGTTACGGTCATACAACTCGTCATACATCTCGGCACTGATAGATCTCGGCGGGAACTCTTCAGGGTCTTCCTCCTCCTCTTCGGCTGCCTCAGCCTGAACCTCAATCTCCTTAGGGTCTTCCTCAGAGTCCTCCTTTGAATCAGACACCGGCACATACTCCTGACCAATGACTGTGATCAAGGGTGATGGCTCTCGTCGGACTAACTGCTCCCAGACTACGTGGATATCTCGGGGCTCTTCCTCTCTAGCCTCTAGGGGTACAAGGTCCCTGGACTGACTAGGTTCTCCAGCATCCGTCATCCTGACAAATAAGATTTTAAGTCTTAGTTATTACGTAATGCTAATCGATACTCAAGTATATAAGTATAAGCACATAGCATATAAGATAAGTTATTATCTTTCTTAGAACTCGATAAGAGTTATCATTACTATGTTCTCGATCTCTAAAAGGCTACTATCCTAAGGTTTCCCCCCACCTAAGGTTCATAACCTATAGCTCTGATACCAACCTGTGACACCCCCAAATCCGGGTACTTCAATTTCTACGGGACTTGGTGTTCACTGTACAAATATCATCTATCTATCTACCCATAATAAATGAAAACCATGCAAATAAATAGAAATAAATCCTCCCCTTATGGGGTTACAACATCTGAAAATAGATACGTCAATCCCAGGTCATACTAACCTTAAACATCTGTGCGGAACATAAACAAATAAATAAGTCTTACACAACTTAATACAAGTTTGAAACATAAACATATAAATTAAATAACAATTCTTCATCACTTATTGACTTTGCCCTTGCCTTGGCTAGAAGAAGGCTCGTCGGACCTTTCGTTCTTAACTGCAATGTTATTATTAATCAAGAGTGAGCACGATTGCCTACAAGTATAATAATATGACAACAATATAATAACATGCGAGTGAATCAAAGACATCTGAATAAAGAAACTCAACTTTTAACTCGAGGATAAATAATAGGAATCAAAAGAACATCTGAGCGTTATAAGACCTCGAACTATGTCCTAGGTTGTAAAGTGTTAAACTTCAAACCTTTAACAGTCATAAGACTATGGACTCTACTTCTCGTACTTAGGGGGATCAGCTCTTAGTACCATACTGTGCACAATATCTCAACTCTAAAGCGTAAATAATCCCCTTTACAGGGTTGTTCATCTCAGTTTTGACATCAGAGTCCGCACCAAAGGAAGTTTGGTTTGGATAAGCTCAATAAGTATTCTAGAATTTAGAACGTACATCAACTATGGACTAGTCGAATAAATAAGGGTTCACTAGTCTTATAAGTTCAACAATAACATCGATATTCAACTTGAATGGTAAATCTCAAGAGTATACAATCGAATAAGTATTGTATAGCTGAATCATGCTTAAAAGAGTTATAGCATCAAATATGAAACCTTTGAACTTGAACAATTAAAAACAAGAGCTCGCTCGATATAGAACACAAGTCTAAGACTTGATAAATGAATAACTTAGAATGTTAAGAAATTTGCTTAATAACAATAAGTTAGAGATAGGATACTTGCTCAATTTGAGTTTAGGAAACTTGCCTCTTGCACAAGCTACAATTTATAATTCAGGTTCTTTATTAAGTCCTACATACCAATACATTCACAATACACATTATTCAATAACGTGACTAGCATCACAAGTTCATTCTCTTTTGTCTAAACTCTGATTATGATTATACTAATCAAATCACAACACTTGTCTTCACAAAATATTAGATTTCACGAACGACTAGCTAACTATGCGTTCAACAGTTCAATTAAACATGTAAGTACCTCATTGACATGTTAAGAATCTATTTTAACATTCCATTATATGTCTAACACATTTTTATGTTCATTAAATTAGGTTACTATTACATTCCCTGGACTAAAATAATTAAAATTCTCATTTTTGGACAAGCTACATAGTGGCGCTGCGACGCCACCAAATAAGCTATCCTTGGCGTTGCGGCGCGAACCTAAAGGTCTGGAGCTGGCGCTGCGGCGCGACATGCCAGTTCCAGGTTCTGAGGTTCGCGAGAAAAACAGAACTTGGCCAAAACATCCAATTAATTTATTCACACATGAATTTAAGCATACCCAGACACTATAATACACATATAATCATTACCCAACCTTTTTAGCACGATTTTAACGAGTTAAAACATACAATTATTTGAATCAAATCATATAATTTCACTGTTTTTCATACTTAATCATGTTTTGAAGGAAAATCAAGAAATTCAACGTTACGGATTTGTTATAACACCGAATCCGTTCGTTTAACTTTTGTTTTGTTCGTATAAACGTGTACAATCATATGCAAGTGTTAATTCAAAGTTAAACCATCGATTCATGGTATAAAATTTGTACGTAAGGGCCGTATGGCCATATATACGACTCTGTAATTTTGAAAACCCAATATAAACAAAATTCGATGGTTTGATCACTAAAGTTATGCATATATGGCATATAATATGTTATAAACACATATGAACACACAAATAGCCATATAATGAACAAATATCAATTTTTCCCATTCACAGAGAATTTTTAAAGCACGTAAATGGAAAAGAAGGTTCTGTAACTTTTCGTAAACCCAATTAAGGCCTAATTTCATGAATTCAACTATTTTAAACCATTCATACCAAATATAAAACATGTTATAATTATACAATAACACATATATGATTACATCTTAAGTATTCATCACCAAAATCATATACAGAGAGTTTGGAGTTGGGTTTGAAAAATAAACTAACGTAATAAAACTTGAGATGAAGGATTATACCCTTGCTAACTCTGTTTGATGATGATATGAACTTTAATTCTTGAATCACTTCTCCAAATCAATTCTTCTCTCAATTTTCTCTCTTAATCTCTCTAAGTTCTCTGACATTTGTAATATATAAAATATAAAACTGGTGTATAGGATATATGTATAGAGTAATACGTATAATATGTATAGTGGTCGAGTAATGGGTGAGTGGCGTCAGTTAATCCGTAATGGGTTAACTGGTGCAACTCCCCTTAGGGCTTTGTTTGTTTGCCCCTTAATTCCTCCTTTCCTCTTATTTTAATAAAACTCTTATTATATAGTTAATTAATGTCGCACCCAATTTAATCAAATAATATTATTTAAATTAATTAAATAAAATAGCATAAATCCACATTAAATCACATAGTCACATATTTAAATTCTTATTTATTAATTATGTCAAATCATAAATCTCTAATTAATTATTAAATTAATTAGAACACATTATGGTTATTAATTAATATATTAAATCAAATAAGCTCAGTTAAATGCATCATTGAATATAAAAATTTGTCCACATTAATTTAATCAATGTAACACATATAATTAAATTAATCTACCACAAATTCATCAATTAATTATTTAACTCAATAATTAAATCATCGAAAAATATTTATTTAATTCAATAAATATTCAAATTAAATTACAAAAATCTCGTTCATCACAACAAATATTATGATACATTCTTGTATCAATTGTCTAACAAAAATTATGTCTATGACCAACATGTCAAGACTTACCATTAAAGGTAATCTCTTATATATGATTTACACAAAATAGTTTCATTATCACATCATAATGAACTAAGCAATGGAAGAGGTCACAATTTGATGTTCTAACAACAAATTTTGATTCCATTTACTTTCTCCATTATATAAAGCAATAGTATTACTTGCTACTCCAAGTAAATTATATCATTCACAAAGAATAATAATATATCCACCTGCTTGTGGAAATATAAGAATATATTCACCTACTTGTGAATATTTTCTTACTTAATCAAGATCACAATCACTTATGAAAGATTAATAATTTGTACTTGATACAAATTTTCACTAACACAATATAGTGAAATAGGAGACTTCAGACTAGGCTACAAACATCAAGCATAATCTGTTAGTCCAAACGATCATAGAGTGCCCTATTTTGGGTGAAAATTCACCTACTTGTGAATTTTATAATTTCCCTCACTAATAATATAAGTGACATTTATGTGATCTTTTAAAAACATTGAGAAATTTAACAAAAACTAATTTTAAACCATTAGTATACTAAGTTTAAAACTGACCTCGAGCATTGCATATCAAACATAAGGCTCCCACTAGCACATGTGTACTTCAGATTTGCAAAAGTTATATCATAATTAACTTTCAGTATATTATCACTATTAAAGAATTATTAAATTCTTCAATCTCAAGGTTATAAAATTAGTTCATTAAAACCCCTTTATATAATTAAATTGGTTTAGTTGAAATTCTCACTATGTTTTCACATGATAATAAGATAACATCTATTTTACAAGTCTTTCAACATAAAGACAAAAATAGATGTTGATAGTTTTTGTGTATGTTAATGATATGTTGATCATTTTACATAACATTATTAATGAAAATAATTCTATATTCGATAAATAGGAAAAAGTAAAATATTAGTTCAAGGTTTAAACCATTAGTACAGAACTATTTTACACTTTAGCCTCTCAATTGAAAAAGAACAAATCATCTTGTTCATTCACAATATACTCCCTCAATCATGGAGTAATATTATAATCAGTGCTAAAATGTCAAAATAGTTTATACTCTCTTGCTTAAAACCTCAAATCACTTATTCCTATATAACGAATTAGGCCCATTTGTCTGGTTCAAGCACAATTTTAGAACAACTCATATGTCTACGCTACGAATCGTAGAGTGACATACACCACTATCGAGCAATCCATATGACCATACTGCGAATATATACTGTCAAATGAAATGTAGAGTGCTACAGAGCTCCCAACTCTACTAATGTAGAGTCTCAACTCTACTATAGTAGAGTGCCTCCCAACTCTACGATAGTAGAGTGCCTCCCAACTCTACGATAGTAGAGTGCCTCCCAACTCTACGATAGTAGAGTGCCAAAGCACCAACTCTACAATAGTAGAGTTCATAGCTCCCAACTGTACAATAGTAGAGTGCTGAAGTCAACTCTACGATTGTAGAGTGCCAAAGCCAACTCTACGATTGTAGAGTGCTGAAACCAACTCTATGATTGTAGAGTAACAACTCAGTAATGTCACTACAATCGTAGAGTGTCAAATCAATCAATGCAAGTCTTTCCTATATGATCTTTTGGATAATTAATTAAGTGAAATAAATTCATATTTCAATATTGTTCAAAAGTTTGTGTTTCAAAGACTTTCATTTCTTAGAACTCCATAACCAAATTGAATCTCACAATAAGAAATTCACAAGCCTTACTATTCTTACATAAATAAAATTATGCTCCAAATAGTTCAAAGGCCAACTCTAGTCCATAAATAAAAATCTTAAATAATCACCCCCACACTTTTAAATAATTGAAATCTCCTTGAATAATTTCACTTCACAAAATTATGCTTGTTACTTAAAATAAATTTTAGATTAATTAACATTTTATGTAACAATGTTCCTATAAATATTACTTCCACATGAGAATATTAAGGAACACTTCTAAAAATTAAAAATAAGTTCTTGTTCATTTTATGTATTAGTTATTCATATAAAGATTGCTTCAACATTATAATCTTTTAGAATACCCCCACATAAGAATAACAAGCTCTTAGTTTCTGAAATACATAAAATCTCAAATCCAAAAATTATTTAACATGAGAACTTAAAATTATACATGTACAGTTTAATTTCAAGTATACCAACACGTAACACTTGACTATATAAATAGTACAAAACTCATTATATACAAATTATAGTGTAACTCATCATATTACACAAATTTATTTGCATATATGTTATAAAATATAAAAATTTATATTTACTTTCTAAGAAATTAATTTATCACAAACAAAATTAATTTATGTAGAAAAGCAAATAAACTTCACACACGTGAATTAGTATATCGTCAAGTATTTTTTTGTCCCAACTTGGATAGAAAATATCATAAACAATATATCTTTAACAATTACAAATATAGAATTCAAGACAATCTCATAATAATATAAAATACTTGAACTTCACTATATTTATAAAAGTCAAAAAATAAAATGTTTATCTCAATTAGAATATACAAAATTCATATAATCACATTAAAAAATTTACTACTTCTTGGACAAGAAGTACTCATAAAATAAATTAATATATACCAATTATGATTATCCCAAAACACTACGAATAACATTTTAAGTGTTTTCTCAACATCATAATCATATTGTATACAAGATCTACTCAACCAAATCTACTTCTACAATATCTCTACTAACTATTAGTTGATAATTAATTTATTATCCACAAACAAAGTAATTTATCTCAAAAATCATGCATACAAATACCAAGTAATATTACACACTAAATATTACTTCAAATTTTATATGCATAATTTTGTTCTAAAACATAAATTAACTTTATTCTCAAAATAAATTAATTTACAACTAATTCGTTATACATAGAGAAAAGTAAATTTCTCAACTTTTACTACAACAACTAATAATAAATTATTTCAATTAGTTTATAAGAATAATAATTTTCTTAACACTCATGCATATACACATTTAGAAATATTATCTACCCATAAAATATTACTAGTCAATATATATGCACAAGTTAAAGTTTGTTCCACCATGAACAATTAAATTATCTTCAAAACAAATAAAACTAATCAAATTAATTTATTATATAAGATCATAAGTAAAATAATACTTAACATGCAAATATCATCAACGCATGATATAGTGCATAAAATATATACTTTCAAGTACATCCAATTACAAAATGATACACAATTATCATTTATAAAAATAAAGGCAAACGTTAAAAAACATACCTTTTGGAATTAAATTCGAATAACACCATAATCTCTTTAGAAAATTCTAGGCATCAACATTTGGTGTTTTCTATGATGACTCTTTATCTTCTCCACATCATTTACAAACTTGTAAAATTCACTTTCATTTTTCTCCATTTTTCTACCAATGGTTGTCAACAAAAATAATTAGTAAAATATCTCAAAATATAACTAATTATATATAATGACAATTTCATTGGTGAAATAGAAATAAGAAAAATATCACTTATCTTTGAAAACCGTGTTGTCTTCCATCTCACCAAAAA
The DNA here is from genome assembly GCA_020205555.1 of Panax stipuleanatus. Classification (NCBI taxonomy): domain Eukaryota; kingdom Viridiplantae; phylum Streptophyta; class Magnoliopsida; order Apiales; family Araliaceae; genus Panax; species Panax stipuleanatus. The sequence continues at coordinate 145,165,293 of CM035115.1, read as the reverse complement.
CATGACTCCAACAAATATGAATAAACACCTTAAGATTGTTAGGAAATTGTAGCTTCGTAGAGTCAAGATTGATTGTAGAAAACATGACACGGGTGATCCCTGTCCTTAAGGTGTTTATCGCCCCCATCACGATCGGTTTGCTAAGGGTTGCAGACGATATACCTCCAGGATATATGTCAAGTCTTAGTGAATAATCCGTGATAGCAATTCACAGAAAATTCCAATCGAATACTACTTTGTAGTAGTTGTTTATTTGTAAGAAGAATTAGAGAAGATAGAAGAGAGAAAATTAATCTCGTTAAAAGTTGATATCATATATGTAAACTTATATCTCATATACATGTATCTCATCTTATGTGTATATATATCAACATATACATATAAACATATACACATGCATATATATTGTAAGTTACATATTATAACTATTAAATTATATTTAACTACACTTATTAGTACTAAATATGTAGGTTACATATTAGTAATAATTAGTAGTTAAATAGAATATGAATAGTTCTCACTATTTTTCTTTTGTTCCAAAATAAGATTAGACTACAACATTTGTACTAGTTGTCCTTTCTATTAAATGGGACTAAGTAAAATAGTTTTATCAAACAACTTTGCACCTTATTAAATGTCTCACTATAGACACGAATCAAATGATTTCTACACAAATCAAATGAAGTTCTTTTTTATTTTCCTCAATTAGGGAAGCGAATTACACCTTTATATTTACTTCAATTATGTCTACTAATGAGTTTCATTCAAGCCCAAACTTGACAATAACTAAGTCTCCAAAATATAGAATAAGGTGCAATTCCTTTCATGAAGTGTGTCTATTCGGTTAGTCCAGCACTTCTAAATAACTTTAACCACTTGTGAACATCTGTTCTGCTTCTCATAATCTCATTGGTCCATTTTGGCAGGCAGACATGTACAGTTTTGGAATTGTTTTTCTTGAGCTCTGGCACCCATTCAGCACAGCAATGGAGTGACACGTTGTCCTATCTAATATGAAGCAGAAGGGAGAACTTCCTTCTGATTGGGTCGCTGAATTTCCAGAACAGGAATCTTTATTATGACGCTTGATGTCCCCAAGTCCGTCAGATCGTCCATCAACAACAGAACTACTCCAACATGTTTTTCCTCGAATGGAATATGAGCTGATCAATAGTAAGTACTTCAGATGTGTCTTTGTATGTAGATGGCTATATAACTTCGAAGAGTTTTTCCTTCAGTTGATAGAAAAAGTTGTGATTGTCCTGGTAAATTAAATATGTTCTGAATTTCTGATAAAGTAAAAGATAAAAAGTGAAATAGCAAGACCTATGAGTCATCAAATGTGTATTAGGGGTTTAAGGCTATCTATTTCACATTTACACCTCTTGGATGGATACTTATTTGTTCTTTATACGTTTAGACATTGACACATAGTGAAGCTTGGATGTCATTGACCTATGAGTCAAGTGAATTTTGTTGGGAGCCTGAGGTTTTCTTTGTAGTCTTTCAGCGTTGGTTTGAGGTTTTCATGTTCTCTTTGGCTTTATTGAATAAGCTGTGTTTCTATGGGTTTCACGATTTTGTTGACTTTTTGTTGCACATTTTAGCTATATAAATAAATAAATAGTAACTGTATTATCAGTAAGTCTTGACTACTCTGATTATTGTTCAACTCAAGAGTAGGATCTAAACATTAAAATTGACTTTTGCTATTGTAGTCCACTTCATGAGGGTATGGTCTAACATTAAAATTGATATTTCATCACTTCATGAAGGATAAATTGGAATTAAACCTCTTATAACACAATCTGACTAGAAATATGTCATTATCTTAAAAGAGCATTTACTTAAAGAGTGATATATGGGACAACTTTGCTTGATTTTTTCTTCGATAGTAGTAAAGATCAATTCAAGATTTTCATTTATTTGAATTGACCAGGTACTTAAAAAACCTGTAAATATGGCTATAAAATACAATTCTTACACGGAAGCTTATAAAGGCACCCACAGAAAAATGAATTCCAATCATATATGTGTACTATGTTGTTTTCTGATCCTCTATGCTAACCCCATTCCAATTTTGAGCTAACCATGTTTTTTTAACATTCTTGCAGTTATTAGCTGTCCGACAGGAACTTGTAAAAGCGAAGCAAGCAGTGGTACTTAAATTCAAAGAAACAATAGATACTGCCATGGTAGCAAGAGACGCAGCTGAAAAATCATTGAGGTTGGCTGGTCTAGGGGCTTCTAGACTTAGAGATAAGGTGGAGGAGCAATCTCATCAACTTGAAGAGCTTGATACTCGGAAAGCCTCGAACTCTGGTCAAAACAGGCCCAGATATGTATGTTGGCCATGACAATTATAAGACCCCAACTTTTATGAATAAAGATTTAATTTTCTTTATATATGATTTCGAAATAGTAAGGTGTTGATTGATAAATGTGAAAGTTAAGGGTGAAATGTGCAAATGTTTCAAAATGAGCAAGTGGTTATAAAATATTCTTGTTGTCGGGGAATATTCGTTTGGTCGTGGAATATTCTTGTTGTCGGGGAATATTCGTACGACGGCGCAGCTATTTGTGGGCCTCACAACGGAATAATTGGCGGATATAGAAAGCGACAGAAATAATCTTTTTACAAAATAACGGCGTAGTTGTTACCGTTAGCACTGTTGAAATACCCGGTGGTTGAAATATAGTGATACGCGGTGTTGCACAGTAGCACACGGTATTGCACAGTAATTCTAATTATTGATTCTTACGTGAGAAGCCATTACTCAATAATTGTTACAGTAATTACTGTTCAATGTTTTATATTATTGATTCAATAATTGCATAATATTATATTGATTCAATAATTGCTACGTTGATATTTTATATCAATAGTTACTACGCTGATATTTTATATGATTGATTCAATAATTGTTACAGTTGATATTTTGTATTATTGTCATTGCACAGTATTTCACATTATCAACTCAATAATTCATATTATTTAAATAATATTATTAGATAGCATTATTGGCAATGTCTAAGGAAGTTCTGTCGAGGAAAAGGGTTAGGTTAATCTAATTGCGCGCCAGTAAGGAGAAATCCTTATCGGAAAGCCCCCTCTTTCCTGGGAACGACCTGGTTGTCAATATTGTAGTTCTGTAATATTATTTGTGAATAATTAATTATTGATTTATATGATAAGGAAATATTTATTTTGTGGATATAAAAGAAGGAATTAGTGCTGATGTGTTTTTATCAGTATTTTGGTGTGGAAAATCATCTGTTTATGGATTTCGGATGATTTATGTTTGGAATTTGGAAAAACTTTCTTCTGCAAAGTTGTAGAGAATTAAATTTCCTATGAAAGGACATAGAATTTGTATTTTTCTGACAAAGGGGCTATTTATTATGAATTATTGAAGTTTCAAAAAATAAATATTATTTAATGGGTGGGACCCACTTTTGTTGAAAAAAAATTTGAGTTTGGATAGCAACCGGCGGCGGAGGATTTTAAAAAAAATAATAATATTTTATTATTTTAGTCTCCTTTGGCATCCTAAGCTTTTCCTATAAATAGGGTGCTTAGGTTAGAATTGAAAATCACACCAGAATCAGAAGTTTTCTCTCTCTATAATATCGAGCGTATTTTTGTGAGTATTTAGATACTTTGAGTGTTACTATTCGGTGCAAGTTTCCTTCGATATTATATTCGATATTCCAGTCAGAAGTACTGTTCTTTTGAGGTAAAGGATGTTATTTCTTTCATAAATGATGTTATTCTTTTCAATATCATTATACCAAAATATTGTCATGAATTTTATGTTGAAATTTTTACTTTTTCCGTCGGGGTTACTATTCACGTATACGGCACTATTCACGTATACAGCACTATTCACGGAAAAATTAAATTTTCTTCTATTTGTCCAAATTGTCTGTTAACGTTACTATCTTTGATTGTATCCAAGTTTTGAGCTCTATTCTTGAATTTTGCTCCATAATTGATTATTACAAGGTATTTTTGAATTGGATATACTAAAACACGAATCCTTGATCTTTGTCTTTTATCTCACTGGATTCGTTCTTTGAAATATTTTTCATCATCCTCAGTCCTAAAAGGTGATGTAACTGAATATCTTTGGCCTGTAGAGCAAAAATGAATGATTACCTGATGAATATCTTTGGCCTGTAGTTGAGATGAACATGACCACTGATGATACAAATGAATATCTTTGGCCTGTAGTGCAAAGATGAATATTTGATTTGAGATGTATATTGATTGATGTTACAGGGATAAAATATTGATGATGAACGGTTATTTCCGCTGCGAATATTGATCTAAAATATGTTGTCAATAATATTTTATCTGAACTGTTGAAGGCTAACGATAATTTATTTTTCATTATCTTAGTCATAATATTCTTTACTGGGCTAGTTGAGCTCACCCTTTTCATCTATTGTCCTCTTCAGGAAATGAGAACGGTGCGGGAACTAGTCAGGGGACAGAGTGATGGTCCGAGTTAGAGCAGTAGTAGTCCTCGCTATTTTTGTGAAATAGTGGGATAATGATTGTAATAAATAAAGAATGAATTTGAATATTAATATTTCGTATTATATACGATTTGTATTGATATTCACAGTTGTGTGGTCGTATTTTGCACGACCGTGTGATATTAAGTTTGTATTTGAATTCTGTACCATGTATTTGGCGACTCAGAATGGGTTGGGTTGACTGGACCTATTCTGGGGGCGTCACAACAATGGCTGGGATTGAACTTTGTAGGTTATCATCAGCCTGATACACAAGAAGAAAGTTCCAATGAGATGAAACTTTCTGAACCAATAGTTTAAGTATACTCTTTTTCGTCTTTATAAATTTTTTATCCCTTTGTGTGTCTGTCTATATGTAGCCTTCCAAAAGGAAAACATTTACAAAAAATAATAATTTATGTTTATATTTTTAATGAAATATAAGTTTAGTGGCAGTTAATTACTTAAATTGTTATTAACACACTCTAAAGTAAAGTTAACATCTGTTGTGTTCGTTGGCTTCCTTGATGACGGACTATCTTTTCATTTATTCTGGTCATATAGTTTTGACAACATTGTCTCATTTGAATATGAATGGTACATGGAACATGTGATATTATTGTATGAGGTGAACAATTAGTTGCAACAAGAAGGATAAGCTACCATACTGCATTCCACAAGAAGATTATACTCTCTTCTCATTTGCCAAAATTTTGTTTTCTAACAATATTCTAATTTTATTTATTTTTGGTAATATATAAATTTGCATCATTTCTTCTGTTAAAATAAAAATCAACAAACTAGAAGTAAATATATATATATATATATATATATATATTTAAAATTTGTATATTTTTTAATTGAACACATTTTATGGATACAATTAGAGAAAAAGTGTTACCTATTTTATGTAAAAAATATATTTAACTCGTACATTTGAGTATCGAGAGAATATAAATTAAAATTTTCCTATTAATACATATTATTTTAGTATGTATATATTATATTTATTTCTTTTGGGTAAATATTAAGAGATGCAATTTTACTTGAAATAAAAAACTTTAATGTAATTATTCAAAAACTTGGTCCAACAGTTGTCTTCAGTGGGTTAAGTCTCACCAATAGTTATATCCCAAAGACTTCCCAAACACTTATTTTATATTTCTAGTTGCATATCCTCCTCTATTCTTCTCTACTTTAGTACCCGCAGTTTATCTTTCTTTTTTCAACCATCAGTTGCATATCTCCTCTGATTCCTCTCTCTACTTTAGTACCGATGATAGAATCTGGGTTTCTTTTTCCCTATCAGATCTGTTTGTTGGCAGATCTAAGCCGGGGTGGATGTTTTCAGACCTGCTCCAAATCCTAAATTCGGGTCCTTTATACTTTGGCAAATCCCACATGATTCTTCATCGATGGCAGTCGGGTTTGGACTTGATCAAGGCTGAACCTTCTTCTATCCCAATTTGGATCAGATTTCGTAACGTTCCTCTTGCTATTTGGCACGATGATGGCTTCGCAGCTAGTCATTTTGGTAAGCCTGAGCTATATGTACTTTGTAAATTCTGCTTTCTTGCATTTTGCATGTAGAAGACGTGTTAAGTTTAATCAGCTTGCTCATTTCTAAGTAACTCATGAAAACTCTATGCTTCCATTACAGATCTATCATTCAATTTTTCCCAAGATACGCGCGCCCAGTTGGCAGTGTAAACTCGCCGGAATGATGGTCGGAGACGGCGCATCCAATCGGAGATGCGACGCGCCCGTACGCGCTTCTTTTCTTTGCGTACGGTTCCCCCTTCTCTGCAATGCTGGCCTAAATTACAGTTGGTGCAGTTAGTGTTTGGTGATTTTACAGTTGGTACAGTTCCGGTCTGGGTCGGGTTTCATCAGGTTATTTGGTTTCTCTACAGTTCGGGTCTGGGTCGGGTTATGAGGCGGGTTCGGGTTTCATCAGGTTATTTGGTTTTTCTGCTGTTTCAGCTCGGTTTCGTTCGTTTCTCAGGTTTCTTCTTCTTCCTTTGGCAATCCGAGAACTGTAACCTATGGATTAGTGAAATTCAGTCGGAGATGTAATGTAGAAGCAATCGATGGACTCTAATTTTCCCGTTTTCGTCAGATTCAAGCCCAGTTTTAAAACGCATGTAAAAAAGCTATAGTTTTCTTCATTCTATGTTATGGTGTTTAGTTTATAATTGAGTTTCGCTCTATTTTGGGTATGATATCTTATTAATATCTTATTATATTCTGATCCTTGGAGAAACTCACTCTTTAATTTTGATTCATCATCAACCTCAAATAACTCCACCTTTTATATTTCATTTCATTTTTTTGGGTTAAAATTCTATATTTTGCTACTCTCCTACAAAAGTGTTGCTGGAAATATGGTTAATAGAGGTTTTAATTTATTTATTTTCAGTAAAAATAAAATGCTAGCTGTACATGATCAAGAAGTTTTCAGCTTTTTGGTGCAATGGCTTTGAAGAGGTACTCACTCGTTAGTCCATGCACAGAAATTGTTCCAGAAATGTTGGGCGTCAATTTTTTTTCTTTCTTTTTGGAAATATCAAACTCTTTGTCCCTATAATTGAAACTGCTATTGAAATTGTTGAGAAAACTGGAGTCAAAATCAGGTTTGAAATTGTTAGTGTGAGCGCCGAATTACCTCAAATAATGTTATGCTTCATTTTGTGGTCATTTCATGGCTGTACTTTGTGAGTTTCAGTTGTAGATGAAACTGAGAGTGTTTGTGGTTGTTTGAATTTTGCAGTGAGAGTTGATTTTTGAATTATCCCAGTTAAAGTTCAATTCTTTCACCTATTATTTAGCCACTGTTGATATCTGATCCATTTTTCCATATGTTTGGGGTGTTCGGCGATCTTATTGTAGGTGTTTCTTTTCAAAATATTGATCCATCATCTTCATGTGCTCTTCTGGATTGTCAACATGCTCAGAACATGATTTCTCTAACAATGGTCCTGAAATCCCTCTCTTGACCTATAATGAAGAGGTGAATGAAATGTCGCATGTGTTCCCTCCACCTTTCATTTGTTAAAGGTGACTTATGATGTAGTATTGAACTTCGATTATATCTAATTTTTAGCTATCAGTTGTAGGTTGATTTGTTTTTCTACGTGGAACCTGGGTAGCCTAAGAAAGAAGAGGAAACAGCCGCTGCTCGTGATTATGTCGACTACTCTGGTGGTGATCAGTGGTCTAACCAAATTCCTAATAGCTAGTGGACCCGTGATACGGCCGTCACTCCCATTCCTGCAATTCCTAGTTTTGGTTGACACTAAATCAAGGTACATATATTCGCCTTTATTTTAATTAGTACTCCCGGTATCCCAAATTAATACTCATCTAGATGCTTTTATTGTGTTTTTTTGTGTGATAAAAATAGTCATTTCAATGTGTGCCATTTTGATTCCAAATACTAAAATTTGAATGAATTGATGCATGCTATTAAATAGACACTACTTGGCGAATTTGTCGAAAGGCCCATTTAATACTTGAATAAGAGTTGTTTTTCTGAAAAAATACTTTAGTTATCCTAAATTACAATCTTTGTAAAATTGTAAGAAAATTCGGTGTCAACTAGTTGCCTTTGTGTAGATGCTTATATTTTTTGTTGGACCTATTAAGTATTGGTTTGATTAATGTTTTTGATAACTTTATGGCAATGCAAGTGTTGATGTCTGCTTTGATATGAAAATACAATTTGTGATTTGGTTTGGGATGGATTGAGATATGTTTGGGTGGTTGGACATGGCCTCGGGATTTGATCACTTAGGTTGTATGTTATGATGTTAGTGTTTTGTAGTTCTAAATATGGATTTGGGATTTGATTGCCCAGGATACATATGATCATGTTATTGCTTTTTTTTTTGGAAATTATATTAACTCTTTTTGTTGGATGTTAGATAGATGTTAGATGTTAGCCCTGTTTGTCTCAACTTTTTTATTTTTAACTTCTGATTCTAAGAAGTTGGAGTTGATTTTGATTCTTTATAAGCTGTTAACTAGTGTTTGTTAAAACGATTCTGATTCTCCAAAATTTGTTAATGAGTGTTTGGCAAATAGTTTGATGAGGTAGATTATTATGTAATATATTTATTTGTTAACGAGTGTTTGGTAAAAAAAATATTATTTAATATATTTATTTATATATACATGAATAGGTATAAATTTTAAATGTAAATCTTATATTATATAGTTAATTATGTATAATTATATATTAATATAAAATTATTTATTATAATGTTTATGTATATAATACACATTTTTTCTTGGTCGAATTTCTGGGATATACAGCTTTAGTTATTAGAGCTTTAGTTAAATTTGTTCAAGTTTTTTTGGGTCCAAAATGTAGAGGGAAGGTTTAGGGTCTACATACATTTCACATTTGGTATAGTGATTAGAAGCCATGAATGGTCTGAGATTGTAAATTTGAATCTGGAGTACTTGTTTTGATAATATAAAGGTTCCACTCTCTTTATTAAATTGATAATATATTCTTGATTGTCTTCTCTGCATATGCTTGATTGTCTTTCTCTGCATATGAAGATTGAATGGCTGCCCTGATATAAGGAGATGATGCCCTGTTATAAGAGTTTTCAGTCTTCTTCTTCTCCTTTTCTGGAGGATCTCATCCTCCTATATTAATTCTTCCACCTTTCTAATAAACTCTTTTTCTTTATCTTTTTAAAAATGCTTCTTGGTATTGTGTACATCAATACATAGTTTTTAGTATAATGTTTATAGATCGAGAGCAGAGCACTGAGTTAACTCAAAAACATATGGTGCAACTCTTTTCAAGTCAGACCACCCATTGTATTTGGTATGGTTCATCTGAGGTGGATTTATCAATTGATAAACCTGTGTTTCATTAATTTTTTATATTCATATATAACACAAAAGGAGGGATAAATGGCACTTTTGTCCCTCTAAGTTGTCACTTACTTTCAAAGTCGTCCCTAAAGTTAATTTTTCGTCACTTAGGTCCTTAAAGTTGCATTTCTCTGGCATTTCCGTTCCTCCTACCCTATTTGACCCAACCCGACCCATTTTGACCAAATTTTGACCTACCCCGACCCAGTTCGACCCAACCCCAATTTTTAATATTTTAAAATAAAAAAAATATTTTTAATATTTTAATGTAAAATAAATATTTTTAATATTTTAAAATAATAATTATCTTTAATATCTTTAAAAAATTATTATTTTAAAATAATTGTAAAATAATAATATTTTTTTAAATAATTTTAAAATAATATGTATTTTTTAAATAATTTTAAAATAATAATTATTTTTAATATTTTAAAAGAAAACAATAATTTTAAAAATAGTTGTTTTTAATATTTTAAAAGAAAATATTATTTTTTAAAATAATAATTATATTTAATATTTTAAAAAAATTATTTTTATAAATAATTTTAAAATAAGTATTATTTTTAATACTTTCAAATAAAATATTATTTTTTAAAAAAATAATTATCTTTAATATTTTAAAATAAAATATTTTTTAAAATAATCTGAAAATAATTATTATTTTTAATATTTTAAAATAATAATTAATTATTAAAATAATAATTATTTTTTATTTTAAAATAATATATTATTTTTAAAAAGTTATAAAATTGATTATTATTTTAAGGAAAAAATATTAGAATATTTTTTTCAAAAATGAGTAAACTTTAATAAATTATAGATTCATTAAATAGAAAAATAAAACATTATTTTTAGAAAAATGTAATTTTTTTCACTTTTTATGTGAAACTTTATTTTCAGAAAAAAAGTGAATCTTTTTACCATTATTATATGTATTCTTAATATAAAAATTTTTTAAAACTAAAAATAGAAATTAAAATACAAAAATAGTAAAAGATAAATAAAAAAATTGATTCAATTTTTTTAAAAAAAAATAAATTAAAAAGTTTTACACAGAATTGTTATTTTCTAGAACAAAATTTGGACAATAATTATTTTATTTTAAAATATTAAAAATAATTATTCTATTTTAAAATATTAAAATTGGTGCTGGGTTAAACTGGGTCGGGTTCGGTCAAAATTTGGTTCAAATGGGTCAGGTTGGGGTCAAATCGGGTAGGAGGAATGAAAACGCTAGAGAAATGCTAATTTAAGGACCTAAGTGACGAAAAATGAACTTTAGGGACGAATTTGAAAGTGAGTGGCAACTTGAAGGAACAGAAGTGTCATTCAGCCACAAAAGGAGTGACAAAGAAAGAATCATAAAATTTTATTAATCTTCTCTGCTACCTTTAGTTCTTTACCTGTTCCAAGCTTTTCCGTTATTTATATTCTTCTTATGAATAACTTGTTTTAATATTTTTAGCAATATCGCATTTTTTGGGGTGCAACTAACTCATTATTTTCTTGATAGAAGTTCCAAGCTATCTTAAACACAGTTGTGAATAAAGACATTTTCTAGTGTATACAAGTCTTTGTTAGATTCTCTTGAGATACAAGTCTTTTTGTTTATGTGAATCTTATTTAATTTCTATGATCAATAGCAGGCTCAAAATAATTACATAGGTATATCAACTATGGGAAAAATGAAAAGGTATACATTGTTCTTTTTATTTGGTTTTACTAGATATAAAACTGTTCTTCCGGTAAAAGCTTAGCTGACACAATCTAACTAGAAATATGTCATTATCTTAAAAGAGCATTTACTTAATGAGTATGATATATGGGACAACTTTGCATGGTTTTTTCTTCGATAGAAGTATTAAAGATCAATTCAGGATTTTCATTTATTTGAATTGAATATTTTTTTGTTCGCATCATGAGAAGTTCATATACTCTCAGATGTCATCAGAGTTGTAAACCAAAGGCAGCGTTATGAATTTTGGCATTGTAGCACTTAGTTTGTAAGTCTCGGACAACTTTTTTAATGCATTTTACAGTGTCTTTTTTTTTATATTACTCTTTAAGATAGACTAGCTACTTAAAAACCTATAAATATGGTTATAAAAATACAATTCTTACACGGAAGCTTATAAAAGCACCCACGGAAAATGAATTTAGATCATATATGTGTACTATGTTGTTTTCTGATCCTCTATGCTACCCCATTCTAATTTTGAGCTAACCATGTGTTTTTTAACATTCTTGTAGTTATTAGATGTCCGACATGAACTTGAAGAGGCGAAGCAAGCAGTGGTTGGATATAAGAATAAACTTAAATTCAAAGAAGAAACAATAGATGTTGCCATGGTAGCAAGAGACGCTGCTGAAAAATCATTGAGGTTGGCTAATCTAGGGGCTTCTAGACTTAGAGATAAGGTGGAGGAGCAATCTCATCAACTTGAAGAGTTTGATACTCGAAAAGCCTTGAGCTCTGGTCAAAACAAACCCAGATATGTATGTTGGCCATGACAATGGTTGGATTGAACTTTGTAGGTTTCCATCAGCCTGATACACAAGAAGAAAGTTCCAATGAGATGGAGCTTTCTGAACCCCTAGTTTAAGTATACTATTTCTTTGTCTTTATAAAATTTTCCTCTCTTTGTGCGTCTGTCTATATGTAGTCTTCCAAAAGGAAAACATCTACAAAAAATAATAATTTATGTTTATATTTTTAATGGGATATAGGTTTAGTGACAGTTAATGTGTTAAATTTTTATTAGCACATACTCTTAGGGCTGCAAACGAACCGAACTGTTCGCGAACCGGTTCGGTTTGAATTCGGTTCGAGTTCGACTTAATCGCCTTTTCGAGTCGAGTTCGCACATAGTGTTCTGTTCGATTGCTCGATCGAACATGTTCGCGAACCATGTGGTTCGGTTCGTCTTTATTCGCGAACAGTTCGAGTTCGATTCAGTAAGCTTGAGTTCGGTTCGATAAATTCGAGTTCGGTTCGATAAGTTCAAGTTCGGTTCAATAAGTTTGAGATCGGTTCGAGTAGCTCGATTTCTTAATTACATATTTAAATTGTTTCTAAAATTCTAAATACAAATAATTGGTTATTTCATATTAAATTCTAAAGTTTGTCTTATTAATAATTTTAAATTAGTAGTAATTTTTTTTATTGCCTAAACATCTTTTTGTTTTTTTTAATGATTGATTATAAATAAACTTTTTTATTAAATATTTAATAAATAATAATGTGTCATCACCTCTAAATTCTAATTTAATTAAAATAATTTTAATATTTTCATCAAATTTTTAACAATGATTGTTGAATTATTATAATTTATATCCCTAATAATTTAATAAATTATAACTCATGTCATTCATTATCATGCAATGACAATTTGACACTTACAAATTGTATATTTTGTTAGAATTGTAGTTTCGTATAGTTAAAATCGTTGTAGAAGACATGACACGAATGATCTTTATCCTTAAAGTCTTTATCGCCTTCATCAATATCGGTTTGCTAAGGTTTTCTGACGATATACTTCCAGGATATGTGTTAAGCCTTTGGTGAATTATCCGTGATAACAATTCACATCCAATAGAACACTGCTTTGTTGTAGTTATTTTTTTTGTATAAAATTTGGAGAAGATTAAAAAGATAAAAAATTCATGTGCAAAAATTATATTTTCTTATATGTAAACTTAACTATATATCATATGCATATATCTTATGTGTGTGTGTATGTGTGTGTATATATATATGTAACGCCCCCAGAATAGGTCCAGTCCACCCAACCCATTCTGGGTCGCCACGAAATACACTCAACAAAAATTCTAAATATAAATCTTCAAATTCTAACTTTTAAACTGTCGTACAAAATACGACCACAATTAAACTGTGAGTTTCAATACAAATACAGTGCCCATACTCCAAATCAATAATACGTTACAGAAAGGTATAGTCAATAACTGTTTTAGGAATTAAAATCTTTGGAAAATGCTCAAGGAAACCTTCGTACATGGGAGGCCATGCATCTAAGTTATAATAGATATCGTAGGACTCGAGAATTATCCTTGGTTGACCCAATAGACCCAAAAAAAAAACAAGAAGATTACTATCTTGTTCATTCCAATGGTGGGTCTTCTCTTGCCATATAATTATCTCTGTTGTCTCAAACTGAGAATTATATTCTAACCGTACTCCAAGATTATATAGGTAGTGTTCATGGATATAATCAGCAAGTGGATGTGTACAACCATGTCTTATGATAACATGAAGTCGTATGTGGTTAGACATCTTGTATGATAGTAACAAAACACCCTTCCAAAGTTGGGTTCACCTCACCTAAGTCAGGTCACCAAAATCAACTATTAAAATGACGTATAAAATACGACACACATTTTAAATTCTCAATATAATTCTTCTCATACTGTTTTATGAAAAACCTCAACAGCTAAAGACCATCGTTCTATTCTCCTGTTATCCCTGCTCGACCCCGTTATACTCTTATTACCTGAAAGGAATTGTGAAGCAAAAGGGTGAGCACAAATAGCCCAGTAAAGAATATCATGACTAAAGATAATTATATTATCAATAGTTTTCGTCAGTAATAAATCCGAGATTTAAACATATGGTAAAACTTTTCAACCATAGTTGCAGTGGAACGAGCAATCCATTAGAAGAGTCAAATAGACTATAATGTCTATTATCTTCTCCATGTTAAAAGTCCACCAATAATATTTTATCCCTATAACATCAATCAACAATTCCTATCCACAATCATGTAAGTTCATGATCATAATTATCTTGATAAATTTCTCTTCGCACTCAGGACGAAGATAATTCTTATCACCTGTCTTTACCTGAAACACCAAAGATCATGGTTATACCAAATCACAGTTCCTGTTCATAATCATGCTAATCAATTCATCTTTGCATTACAAGCCAAAGATATTCAGCAATTAATTATTCATCTTTGCACTACAGGCCAAAGATATTCATAAATCAACCGCTCATCTTTGCACTACAGGCAAAAGATATTCGTATCTCAAAAAAATATCTAATCATTTCAGAATTTATATAAACAATAATTATAACCATGTTGATCAATTCGCCTTTGCGCTTAAGCTAAAGATATTCAATTGTAAAATCAATGATCATGATCATACCTGTCAACAATTCATCTTTGCACTACTGGCCAAAGATATTCATAGTCATGATCATACCACTAATCTACTCATCTTTACACTCAAGTCAAAGAGAATTTTCATCATCCGGATTATAAAAATGTTATATATGAGAATAAGAACAATACGATCCAATTGTCAACATGATAACCAATTGTGGAGTAAAATTCAAGAATAAAGTTCAAAATAGGAATCCGATCAAAGATAGGAACCTTAACAGGCAACTTGGACAAATAGAAGAAAATTTAATTTTTCGATGAATTGTACCGTATACGTGAATAGTGTCGTATACGTGAATAGTGTCGTATACGTGAATAGTAACCCCGACACGAAAAAGATAGAAATTTCATAAGAAAAATCATATTTCGTGAATAGTACTGTATTTGTAAATAGTGTCGTATACGTGAATAGTAACTCCGACGGAAAAAGTGAGAATTTCATAATAAAATCCATACCAATATTTTGGTATAATGATATTGAAAAGAATAACATCATTTATGTAAGAAATAGCATCCCTTACCATCCCTTACCTCAAAAGAATAGTACTTCTGACTGGAATATCGAATATAATACCGAAAAAAACTTGCACTGAATAGTAACACTCAAAGTATCTAAATACTCACAAAAATGCGCTCGATATTATAGAGAGAGAAAACTTCTGATTCTGGTGTGATTTTTAATTCTAACCTAAGCACCCTATTTATAGGAAAAACTTAGGATGCCAAAGTAGACTAAATGAATAAAATAATATTTTATTTTTTAAAATCTTCCGCCGCCTGGCTGCTAAAAATTTTTCAACAAAACAACAAAAGTGGGGCCCACCCATTAAAAAAATATTTATTTTCTAAAACTTTAATAATTCATAATAAATAGCCCCTTTATCAGAAAAATACAAATTCTATGTTCTTCTATAGGAAATTTAATTCTCTACAACTTTGTAGAAGGAAGTTTTTCCAAATTCCAAACATAAATTATCCGAAATTCACAAACGGATAATTTTCCACACCAAAATACTGATAAAAATACATCAGTACTAATTCCTTCTTTTATATCCAAAAAATAAATAATTACTTATCATATAAATCAATAATTAATTATTCACAAATAATATTACAGAACTACAATATTGACAACTAGGTCGTTCCCAGGAAAGAGGGGGCTTTCCGATAAGGATTTCGCCTTATTGGCGCGCAATTAGATTAACCTAACCCCTTTCCTCGACAGAACTTTCTTAGACATTGCCAATAATGCTATCTAATAATATTATTTAAATAATATGAATTATTGAGTTGATAATGTGAAATACTGTGCAGTGACAATTATTGAATCAATAATACAAAATATCAACTGTAGCCATTATTGAATCAGTCATATAAAATAGCAGCGTAGTAATTATTGAGTCAATAAAATATCAATGTAACAATTATTGAGTCAATAATATAAAATATTGAACAGTAATTACTATAACAATAATTGAGTAAGTGCCTTCTCACGTAGGACTCAATAATTCAAAATACTGTGCAATACCGTGTGCTACTGTGCAACACCACCTATTACTGTATTTTAACCACCGGGTATTTCAACAGTACTAACGGTAACAATTACGCCGTTATTTTATAAAAAGGTTATTTCTGTCGCTTTCTATATCCGACAGTTATTCCGTTGTGGGGTCCACAAATAGCTGCGCTGTCGTACGAATATTCTCCGACAACAAGAATATTCCACGACCAAACGAATATTTTTCGACAACAATGATTATTTTATAACCACTTGCTTACTTTGCACAATTTGCATATTTCACCCTTAACTTTAAACTTTTATCAATTTAACCATTTACTAAATAGAAAAATTGAATACTTTTATTTCATAAAATCTGGGGTCTTACAATATATATATATATATATATATATATATATATATATATATATATATATAGTCCCCTTCAGTTGAGGGATCCCTCAAATAATGTTATTTGAGGGATGCCTCAACAATCTTTGGATCTGTTTGTGAAACCGTTATGTGGCTGAGATTGTTTTATATCTTTTAAACGTTTTTCACACTCTTGGCCCACCACAAACAGATCCAACAGCAGTTGAGGCATCCCTCAAATAACACTATTTGAGGGATCCCTCAACTGAAGAGGACTATATATATATATACACACACACACACACACACACACATACATATATATATTTATATATAGGGAATTAATATTTTCACAAGTAAGTCCTATTTTTATTTAAATCAACCCTTTGTGTAGTAAACTAACTATAAAATTTTGTTTTTATGCCCAAATTACCCCCACTTGATAAATCACTAAACATCTAGTTGCTTAACTTTATTTGATTATTAACGCTACTCAATTGAAGACAACTTTTATTTATTTAATTATTATGGTAGTAATAATATTAATAATAATTAGAAAATAGTTTGGAAATAATTGAGAAAAAATAATTACACATAAAAGTTAGGATCTAAGGCTTTCTCCCACCAAGAAAAAAAATTATTTTCAAAATTTCTATTATCATATCATATTACTAAATTAAGATTTTTATAAAATAAATTATACTTAAAATGTCTAAATTTTATATATAAGACTCTGTATATTTAAACTTTATATATAAAACTATGTAAACTTTATTTATAAGACTGTGTAAACTTTATTATATCATATTACTAAATGTGTAAATTATTTTTAGAATTTCTATTTTAATATCATATTACTACATTAAGATTTGTTTACACATTATACTTAAAGTATAATGTGTAAACAAATTATACTTAAATTAAGATTTGTATGAAACAAATTATACTTAAGATTTTTATAAATGTGTAAACTTTATATATAAGTCTTTTTTCATATATATAAAATGTATATTAGGTTGTCCGATGGATCATATGATGATAAAAATTTGCATATCTTGTGGTCCAAAGACTCCGAACAAATAAATAATTTGAAACTTCTATTTTATCTTATTACATCAATTTTTATAAGATTAATTCAGATGAGCAGTTCCAATGTCAAACTTAAATTAATTTTTACAGTCTTATAAGATTAATTTTTACAATCTTATATATAGAGTTTACACATTTTAAGTATAATTTGTTTCATAAAAATCTTAATTTAGTAAGGGTCCTCTTAACATATGTCCTTAAGGCACATGCTAAGCACACAGTTCAAGAGAATATTCTCTTGAACTGTGTGCATATTCCCTTGATTTATGCCTTTGCACCAAGTTCAAGGAAATATACACACAATTCAAGGAAATATTTTATTGAACTGTATACTTAGCATGTGCCCTAAGGGCACATGTTAAGAAATTTCATTTAGTAATATGATATGATAATAGAAATTCTGAAAATAATTTTTTTCCTGGTAGGAGAAAACCTTAAATACTAATTTTTATGTGTAAGTAATTTTTCTCACTTATTTCCTAACTATTTTGTTATTATTATTAATATTATTACTATCATAATAATTAAATAAATAAAAATTATCTTCAATTGAGTAACGTTACTAATCAAATATTAAGCAACTAGATGTTTAGTTATTTATCAAGTGGGGATAATTTAGACACAAGAACTAAATCCTATAATTAGTTTACTATACAAATGGTTGATTTAGTTAAAAATGAAACTCACTTGTGAAAATATCAAAATAGCTTGTGAAAATATCAATTCTCTGTATATATTGCAAGTTACATAACTATTCAATTATATATTTAACTATACTTATTAGTACTAAATATGTAAGTTACACATTTAGTAATAATTAATAGTTAAATAGAATTTGAATAGTTTTCACTATTTTTCTTTTGTTCCAAAATAAAATAAGACTATCACTTGTACTTATAAAGTAACTAGTAGTGTTTTCTATTAAATGGGACAAGGAAGAATAGTTTTATCAAACAACTTTGCACCTTATTAAATGCTTCACTATAGATACAAATCAAATAATTTATACTCAAATTAAATGAAGTTCTCTCTTATTCTTCATAACTTAGGGAAAACGAATTACACCTTTTATTTACTTAAATTATGTCCATTAATGGGTTTTATTAAATTCCAAACCTGATAATAATTAAGTCTCCAAAATATAAAATAAAATGCAATTTCTAACATATTTTTTAATAGAAAATATTTTATGGATAAAATTAGAGAAAAAATGTTACCTAATTTTATGTACAAAATATATTTACGGTCAATGGCTCGACCCCCCATGCAAGGACCAAATCCCAATAATGTCACACATGTTTCGCTCCTATTACGGGGACATTGTTGGGGTCAATTTTTTTTTTTTTTTTTTTTATGACTTTCAAACAACTTATAGTAGTAGTAATATTTATTGATACTGTAATTTTTATAAAATTTAGTGATTTATGTATTATTTGAGTACATATAAAAATAATATTATATATATGCAGTGACGAAGCCACATAGAAATTATGGGGTCAATCAACCTCACATGAAAAACAATTTATTTTATAATTTATAATTTTGTCAATCAAATTTTAACCACATATGACTCATATCCTCTCAATATATATGAATACATGTTTATAATATTTTAAACTAAATAATAATCTAATTTATATTATTTTTAAAAATAAATAGTGAATTACTTACTTATAAACAATTGTGATTAAAAAAGTCTATTATGAGTCAATATTGTGTATACATACCATATATTATTATTTATTATATTTTCATTGTAATATAGTGTGTATATATATATATATATATGTGATCCGAAAGTATAAAGTATTAAAAAAATTTGGCTCGAGGGCGCTGACCCCAAACCCCTGTCAAATTATTTGTAACTCAGTAATAATTTTAACCCCACTGTCAAAAAGTTTCTGACTTAGCCAGTGTACATATAATACAATTTATATTCAACCTGTTGGTTCAAGAGGCTTCCAAGGTCCACGTGTACTCGTTTCCTAAAAGGTGTCCATCACTAGCATACTTCTTCTGCTAGGTGTTTCTCGAACTCTGTCTCTCATGTAGTGCACCCATATTGGATGGTTAGCCTATGCGATTTCAGATGATAATTCAACCCTTGGAAAATAGTATTCCCCCAATCTCATAATAAACACTGTAATTTAACTTTTATGATAAAATTAATTATTTTTTAAATTAATGAATCTTAAAAAAATTCAAGACATACGCTTAAATAATAATAAATTACGAATAATGTACTAATAATGATAAGTTTTGTAATTTAAAAATTTATATAAATTTTTTTAATTATTTATTTTAAAAATGATCAATTTAATCACTAAAATTAAATTAGAATGTTTATTATGAAAGGGAGTGAGTATAATTTTAAATTAATTTTAATGATATAGTTACTCTCCTGCTGCTCTATTTTATTTATTTGAAAGGGATTGTCAAACGGTAGGACCCATCCATTCATTCGGCAATTAGCTACTACTATTTACTATCCTAAGCTAAGCTAGGTGGCTACGTCTTGTTATCATACGGAGTAGTACTCTACTCGTCTACTATGTGCAGGATAAGGCCATCCTTCAGTCTCTCTCTCTCTCTCTATATCTATATTATCTATATTAATAAAACACAACTCAATTTGAATGTTCACTTTGACAAACCACAACAACGGTTCAGATTTCTTCGAACTTAATCCAAAAGTTCACGTTTCATCTCAGACTAAAATAAATCCCGCCCAAATCAATACTCCTATCCCGTCTCTTCTTTCACAAATCAATAGTCATTACAAACCATTACAAACCCAAAGAAAAGTCTAGAGAGAAAGTCAGATCTACCTTCCGGAAAATCCTTCCGCCGATCGGAGAAGCGATCTCCAACGCGCCTTCCTCTCAGTGCCGCGACGTCTTTGGCTCGGCTTGCGGCGCCGGCAAGGCAAACTGTCTCTGTTACCTGATTCGTCGGCCTCTGATATTCGGATTTCCTCTGAACAGCACCAAGTTATTTTCTCTCTCTTCTTTTTGTCCAGTGATTGACTCCGGAATGAAGACAAACAGCTCTCTCAAATCTCTCTGTTCAGATACGACTCTTCGTTCATGAGTTCTGTTCTTATATTTCAATCGGTCAATCGTAAACTTCCAATTTCATTTGAATTTCTATTATTGCGAAATTTCTGAGTAGCTGCAACTTCCAATTTCGCACTGGTTTTGGACTGAATGCTTGAGTCAAAAACATAACTAGAATTTATTAACCAAGAGGTAAGTTATGTGTTTTTGTTATATTTATAGGAGTTGAGTAAATAATATATATGATTATCGTATTATTTGTTATGCTTGGTTTGTGAAAATCATTTGGTGAAGAAATTAGATGATATGTGGAGTAAACTTATGGCTAAACTATGTTCAAATCCATGTTATGGCTAAACTTATGGCTAAATTAGATGATATGTGGAGTAAACTTATGGTGTTTGATAAAATACCTCAAAGAGGTTAAGATGTTTAAAAACTTGAAAATTTGCCTATGATTGGAACCAAGTGGTATGTATATATGGTCAGTTTATGGAAAAGAATAATAACTTTTTACTCACCCTGCTAATGATCAACCAAACTCAAAAATATCATATTTATCTTCTCTGGGGTTGAATGTGATTGGTAGTGATTCCACTTTGCAAATTCTGCTTCCAAATTCTGTATCTGAGGAGGTATTTTAGATTGATTGGGGCTTTTCCAAATTCAACTTGGTTTGCCTGAATATATAAACGAGGCTACCTACATTAGTCTGATTGTCCTAAATATATACAAAAGTGTCAGATAAATCTCATTATGGAGAACATAATTGTGATCTGCATCCATATTCTTTTGTTAATGACTATTCATGTAACAATTCAAGGATTTAATAAAATAATTTTTTATAAGTTTATTATATTGCATTGTTTGAGTGATTATGTGCAATATAATATCCATTCATACTTTAAAATTTGAATCCATTCACCTAATAAAACAGGACCTTAATTTTAACCTTTTTTAGCAATTTGATGTTATATTTTGGAGTGTGATCATAATGAAAGACATGTTTCAGTGAATATCTAGTATTTACCCGTGCCTGAAGGCATGGCGTAACGAAAAATACTACATTACCTAAAGACTTTTTGCAACCTAAAATAACTTACAATCAGACATAACAATTATCATAATTCATCATATCATCACAATAATTAAACCACCAAAACAAAAAGCTAGTCGTTACTAATTTCAAAAAAATTCGGTAGAGTTTCCTTTAAAAATAAATATCCAGAAAAATCTAAACCTGTTTACAAAATTTAAAATCATCAATACATATCCAAACTACCAAAACAACTATCATTCCATACCCAAAACCATCATAACCATGTATAATTAATTACTAACTTTACAAAAGACGAAACATGCATCCTTATGTGGTAAGCCAAAATTTTCAAATAACTATTTAAAAGAACTTGATCCTCAACTATCCAAAACATTTTCTGAAGAATATTGGCAGCTCAGAAAATAATTTCTTACCATAGAAAACAGAAAAGCAAACAACTTTGCCCAACATTTTAGGTTGCAAAGAGTCTTCATCTAATTTTTCGTTCTTCCTCTCTAGCAGTTAAAGTCATCAAAAGACCTGTAATAGAAACAAAATGTAGATGTTCTCTTAGTTTCAATACCACTAAAGCCATGAATCTAAACAACAATTGAAATAACATATGTAGCCTTTTGTATGCCTTTGTATGACTATTGCCTTAGAACCTCCATCTAAGCTCAACATGTCCAGTAAATCTACTTCACTTAAAGCAAGAATATAGGATGAACCAAAACTTAATCCATTATCACATCAATAGACTATGCTCAAACCAAAATCCTAACAGATAGCCTATGCTTAATCCATTATCATATCAATAGACTATGCTTAATCCATTTTCACATCAATACATGAAAATCCTAACAGATCCAAGCAATCAAACCAAAATGTGAAGTTGTCCCTACTCTTTACATCTATTTCGTTGCTAAAGTCTGTTTCTCAAAATTTCGGCAAAGCTTCCTTTAAAAATAGATATCCAGAAAAATCTAAACATGTCTACAAAATTTACAATCATTAATATATATTCAAACCACCAAAACAACCATCATTCAATACTCAAAATCATCATAAACATGTATAATTAATTAACTTTACAAAAGACGAAACATGCGTCCTTATGTGTTACGTCAAAATTTTCAAGTACCTATTTAAAAGAACTTGATCATCAACTATCCAAAACATTTCTGAAGAATATTGGTAGCTCAAAAAGGAATTTCTTACCATAGAAAACAGAAAATCAAACAACTTAGCCCAACATTTTAGGTTCCTCCTCTCTAGCAGTTCCCAAATATATCTGAAAAAATAAAATAAAATAAAAATGGTTCTCAGATACATACTAACACTTGCACAACGATGTTCGGGTGTGAGAGATTCTTTAATAGCTTCACTTACTCCTCAACCTCTCGAACATCAGTCTATAAAT
Source organism: Panax stipuleanatus (assembly GCA_020205555.1). Classification (NCBI taxonomy): domain Eukaryota; kingdom Viridiplantae; phylum Streptophyta; class Magnoliopsida; order Apiales; family Araliaceae; genus Panax; species Panax stipuleanatus. The sequence continues at coordinate 145,142,228 of CM035115.1, read as the reverse complement.
AGAAAGATGTGTAAATTCTAACAAAAAGTGCTATATTTGTAAATAGGTTAAACAAAAAAATTATAAATCCTAAAATATTGTCATACAAATTTATGCCAGTGTCACGAAAATCCAAATAGTCCAATTAAAAAAACACAAAAAACCAATACCAACCTGATCTCAGCATAAGTTTAATATAAAGAACCAGGCAGCCAAGCAAGTTAAAATTTCCCAAACCACATTAACTTTCAAGGTAGAAGTTATTTATTAACTTTTGCAACAATCTCACATGTAACCCAAAAAAAATTCAATTGTGCAATTTCAAATATTCTCCCTATAGCAAAATAACAGTTTATTACCATTTTTAGATGTCATATCAATTTGCTTTTTAAATTGTTGTGTGAGGTAAATACGAAATTGACAGGTTTTTCAAAATGTACAACTTATTAGGCGCAAATCCACGTTGAGACTAATGGGGTCTAACTAATACAATCACATCATATAAAATCGTGATCTGCCTTTTTCTTTACCATCCCACTTTAAAATTCTTTTGGAGCCCATTCTGGAAACACGTAATTATAATCCATCAGCTCGCATCCCCCATTCCAGTTCCATAATACTCATTGCGTGCATGTGAATAATTTTGTTTGCATAAAGATCAAATTTTTAGTTTGTTACACATAAAGTGAACTGTAACCCAAGTTAGTAGCACAAATTAACAATAATCCAATATAATTACATGTGTTTTCTCCTTCGAAACAGTATTTGCAACAATTGAAACATGAACAACCAACCAGTATCATAATCCAAGCTGTAGCAATATTAACATAATCCAAAACATAAATGGTGTGTGAGTTTGATTTGCGAGTGTTTGATTGGTTAGAGTTATTTGTGTGTGTTTGTGCATGTATTGTGAGTGTTGTGTGTTTGCATGAGAAGTAGAGAAATATAGTCTTAGTAAGAAAGACTTTCACACCTAGATAATTGTTTGGTCAGTAGTGGGTTAGTAATCGTAAAAGGTGGACAGGTCGGTACTGGATTGCTTATCATTGAACTCTCTTAAATGTCTTCTTCATCCCTCTAAACCTCCTCTTCATTACTATACTTAATGTCCTCGTATCAATACGAACACACTTTGCCCAATGAGGAGAATGCACAACCACCTAAATTATTCACATAAACAAAAAAATTAACACTATTTATATTATAGGAATATTAAGGTTATTTTGATGTAGTGGCATACAAGTAGATTTACCTGATTATGTCGGCCCCATCCACAAAGGTCCATTGTATATACTCTATCATTTTCGTTGACAAATTCACTCCAATTCTACAAAGAATGAACCTCATTGTAAAATTAAAAGTTGGAATGTTGAAAAGATTACATAATTCAGTAGAAATAAACGTGTTTAAACTATACTATTTACTTGTCGTAAGAATATTATAACAAAACTTCTGGGTAAACAATATTTGTGGTGCAATTCGACCCATCTTCCGGAAGGAGGACAGTAATACGATCCGAAGATGTGCATCTAGATAGTGCCACATAAAGGTGTCCATGACTAAAAACAGGTGTCCGCAGATCAATCCCAACGAATTTGACAGTCTGTCCTTGGGCTTTATTGATTGTCATAGCATAAGTTAATCGAATAGGAAACTGACGTCTTGTCATTCGAAAAGGCAAGTCCAAAGATGTTGGTGTCAATAATATTCTCGGAATGAAGACTAAATTGCCAATTTTATCTCCATTTAATATTCGAGCTTCGATTACCCTTGAGGCACATCTAACAACCATCAATCGCGTGCCATTACAAAGTCCATCTTTCGGTGCAATATTTCGTAACAACATTATTGGGCATCCAACTTTCAACTCCAATTTAAACGGTGGCAACCCTGAAGGATTCAGTGAGTTCAAGTACTCATTAGGATATCGATTCCTAATGGTATGATCAAGCACATCACTTTCAGACATTTTATCTGCAGCTAAAAAAGTAATTGTTTCTCCCGGAGTAATATTTAGTGCTGCAGCATTTATATCACTAACGTCGTCATTGCGAGCAGATAGAATTGTTTGTTCAGTGAGAAAGGTTGGAGTCATTATACCAACCACATCCAATTGTGGATAGATTCTGAATATCAATTCATTTAGATTATAACACCGATTTATTGTAGATGGAAGTTGCACAATTTCTTGTGGATTAGTCCCAATCTAAAAAATAAAAGTATAATTATTCACAAAGTGAGATTTAATTCAAAGCATCATGTTATAAAAATTCAATTCAAGGTTGAATGAAATATTACCTCCATCAAGAATTGAGCAAAATTAGTATTTTGAACGTCTGTGCGAATTAATCGCATGTTTAAACCCAGAGTCAAGACACATATATCTTTCCATAGCGAAGACCGTCTCAATGATGCACCCACAATTTGCTCGCGAACGCCTTTAGGAATAACATGCAATATTTGTCGAAAGTCTCCACCTAGGACAACAGTGATACCCCCAAAAGGTCTTTTATCGTCTCTGATATCTTGAAGGGTGCGATCGACTGCCTCAACACAGTATCGATGTTGCATAGGCACTTCATCCCATATTATCAGCTTTGTTTTTTTAAACAATTCAGCGTGCATTGATTGTTTAGTGAACCCACATATTGAATTATCTAGGGTTTCCAAAGGAATACAAAATGTAGAATGTGCAGTGCGCCCCCCTACCAATAACAACGATGCAATACCAGATGAAGCCACAGTAACAACAACATGTCCATAGCTACGCAATTTGGTTGCAATGGTATTGTACAAAAACGTTTTTCCCGTCCCAGCACCTCCACTCAAAAAGAAAGTAGTTGCTATATTTTCACATACTAACGTTGTGACAGCAGTATAAGCAGCAAGTTGTGCATCATTAAGGCCGTCAACATTAATTTGTGCATCAGACTGTTGTGATTCATTCTCAAGTTGTTGGTGCTCAAACAGTAATCTATTTTCAACTATTGCATTCCAATTTCCTGTTGGTTGTGGCATGGGTGGAAAGTCAACTAAACTCTTCCCCGACTCGTGGAGCAATTGATTCATCAAATATAAGCCATAATCTTCAATATGATCATCAGTTGGATTCAAAATACCAAACATAGTACGAATCCTGTGTGCTAAATCATCACATATATATGCTGAGAATTGCTTCCACAATGCAAATGGATGCAATGGAAAGCATTCCGTTAGAATTATAGCAAATAGTCTCCTTAATTGGTATCCCGTTCTCATAATTGCAGCCTCTTGAAGACATTGTATCCATTCTTCATCATCTTTAAGAAGTCCTCTTGCAACACATGCGGACTTGAATGTATCATGCATAACATTATTTACTGTGCGTAGCCAGTCAAATGAAGTAGGTCCTCTGACAACAGTTAGAAGCAAACGCAAATAAAACTGCTCACCTGAATTAGGGCTAGCAAAGAACATTCTACCAATTGCATAACTCATTTGTCTTGGAGTCCATTTATTGATAGACTTGTTCCAAACAAATTTTTCTGGAAATTCCTGATAAGTTAATACACAGGCAGATTCATTTTTAGCGCAACAATCAAAAAAGCCAGTTAGAGTTGTTTCTTGATGTGCACCTTTAGAAAGGATCGTATCAAAAGATTCAGCAGGGTTAAAGACCACACGATGCATCCCAGGCAAATGAAGTGCCAATCTTACAACTGATGGAATCTCTTCATGTATAGGATTACCAAATAATCGCCACGCAGCTTCTGGAGGACCAATTTACCTAGCATCAAGATATTGTTGAATCTCATTAATTTCTCCAAGTACCATTGTTGTGCGATCATGTCCTTCATAAATATACTTGTGAATGTATTTTACACATTTGATTCCTGCACAAACTTCAACATTGATATGACAGTTGAACATTCTTGATAAATACGGATTATGTGGCACAACGTCTCTATTATCAATTTCTTGTCCCCTCACGATGTACTTCTGACCAGTATTACGACGACGATAGACAGGATATCCATTAGAGTCCATACTTGTTGATTCAACAAATGATCGAGGGTACCGCTTGGTACACACCCCATTTTCCATACATGGTGCTTGTGGATTTCGAGCACCACATGGTCCATGTACCATGCAACCTATGATTGTTTCAAAAAGTAATGGGTCAGTTTGACAATCCGGAAATTCAGCACACACTACTCTGTCCACTTGAGCACATGTTCGAATTTTATCTGAACCATGAAGGAACAAAAGTGCATGCATGTGTGGTAACCCCCTTTTTTGGAATTCAATTGTAAAAACATGCGCCACTTTTCTACCAAAGACGTTTGTTTCTATCTCCTTCATCAAAAAACTTCGCTTCAACTCAAAAACACGGGCCACTAAATCAGGACGGTTAGTAGGGATCTGATTTGGCAATAGTGATTTAGTAATTTTAGGCCATTTGGGATTTGCAGTCATAGTTAGAAAAATATCTGGGTGTTTATTATACCGCGTGATAGCCATTGAATCTTGAAAAATTTCAAACATGTCTTGCACTACCAGTGAATGAAGATGGCAAAATCATTCGTTGACCAACTTATTCAAGACCAAGCTCATCTGCACAAACATCTGTAAGGCCTTGGTAAAGTTCTGCACGAAGCTTCGATTGATTCATCTTGTAGTATGTCAACCGATTTTGTTCAGTAGTGGCCCAAGCATCTACTACAAATTCCTGAAATAGTTTTCCAGCTCTCAAAATTGTCGAATACTCAGTGTCACGTTGGAGCATACGATAACTGTAATATTGCAATTGTGTCAGTCGAGTAGATGAAGGTCCACCTTGGGAAGCATTCCACTGTTTCAAATCTGGATTCCATCCTAGCTCACCATAAGGGAACAATACCACATAATGCAATGGCAAATAGAACGGATGACACTCATTAAAAAAGTAATTGTTTCTCCCGGAGTAATATTAAGTGCTGCAGCATTTATATCACTAACGTCGTCATTGCGAGCAGATAGAATTGTTCGTTCAGTGAGAAAGGTTGGAGTCACTATACCAACCACATCCAATTGTGGATAAATTCTAAATATCAATTCATTTAGATTATGACACCGGTTTATTGTAGATGGAAGTTGCATACTTTCTTGTGGATTGGTCCCAATCTAAAAAATGAAAGTATAATTATTCAAAAAATGAAATTTAATTCAAAGCATCATGTTATAAAAATTCAATTCATGGTTGAATGAAATATTACCTCCATCAAGAATTGAGCAAAATTAGTATTTCGAACGTCTGTGCGAGTTAATCGCATGTTTAAACCCAGAGTCAAGACACATATATCTTTCCATAGTGAAGACTGTCTCAATGATGCACCCACAATTTGCTCGCGAACGCCTTTAGGAATAACAGGCAATATTTGTCTAAAGTCTCCACCTAGGACAACAGTGATACCCCCAAAAGGTCTTTTATCGTCTCTGATATCTTGAAGGGTGCGATCGACTGCCTCAACACAGTATCAATGTTGCATAGGAACTTCATCCCTTATTATCAGCTTTGTTTTTTTAAACAATTCGGCATGCATTAATTGTTTAGCAAACCCACATATTGAATTATCTAGGGTTTCCATAGGAATACAAAATGTAGAATGTGCAGTGCGCCCCCCACCAATAACAACGATGCAATACCAGATGAAGCCACAGTAACAACAATATGTCCATAGCTACGCAATTTGGTTGCAATGGTATTGTACAAAAACGTTTTCCTTGTCCTAGCACCTCCACTCAAAAAGAAAGTAGTTGCTATGTTTTCACATACTGACGTTGTGAGAGCAGTATAAGCAGTGAGTCGTGCATCATTAAGGCCGTCAACATTAATTTGTGCATTAGACTGTTGTGCTTCATTCTCAAGTTGTTGGTGCTCAAACAACAATCTATTTCCAACTATTGCATTCCAATTTCCAGTTGGTTGTGGCATGGGTGGAAAGTCAGCTAAACTCTTCCCCGACTTATGGAGCAATTGATTCATCAAATATAAGCCATAATCTTCAATATGATCATCAATTGGATTCAAAATACCAAACATAGTACGAATCTTGTGTGCTAAATCATCACTTATATGTGCTGAGAATTGCTTCCACAACGCAAATGGATGCAATGGAAAGCATTCCATTAGAATTATAGTAAATAGTCTCCTTAATTGGTATCCCGTTCTCATAATTGCAGCCTCTTGAAGACATTGTATCCATTCTTCATCATCTTCAAGAAGTCCTCTTGCAACACATGCTGACTTGAATGTATCATGCATAACATTATTTACTGTGCGTAGCCAGTCAAATGAAGTAGGTCCCCTGACAACAGTTAGAAGCAAACGCAAATAAAACCGCTCACCTGAATTAGGGGTAGCAAAGTACATTCTACCAATTGCATAACCCCGTTGTCTTGGAGTCCATTTATTGATAGACTTGTTCCAAACAAATTTTTCTGGAAATTCCTGATAAGTTAATACACGGGCAGATTCATTTGTATCAAAAGATTCAGCAGCGTTAAAGATCACACGATGCATCCCAGGCAAATGAAGTGCCAATCTTACAACTGACGGAATCTCTTCATGTGAAGGATTACCAAACAATCGCCACGCAGCTTCTGGAGGACCAATATACCTAGCATCAAGATATTGTTGAATCTCATTAATTCCTCCAAGTACCATTGTTGCGCGATCATGTCCTTTATAGATATACCTGTGAATGTATTTTACACATCTGATTCTTGCACAAACTTCAACATTGATATGACAGTTGAACATTCTTGATAAATACGGATTATGTGGCACAACGTCTCTATTTTCAATTTCTTGCCCCCTCACGATGTACTTCTGACCAGTATTACGACGACGATAGACAGGATATCCATTGGAGTCTATACTTGTTGATTCAACAAATGATCGAGGGTACCGCTTGATACACACCCCATTTTCCATACATAGTGCTTGTGAATTTCGAGCACCACATGGTCCGTGTACTATCCAACCTATGATTGTTTCAAAAAGCAATGGGTCAGTTTGACAATCTGGAAATTCAGCACACACTACTCTGTCCACTTGAGCACATGTTTGAATTTTATCTAAACCATGAAGGAGCAAAAGTGCATGCATGTGTGGTAACCCCCTTTTTTGGAATTCAATTGTAAAAACATGCGCCACTTTTCTACCAAAGACGTTTATTTCTATCTCCTTCATCAAAAAAATTCGCTTCAACTCAACAACACGGGCCACTAAATCAGGATGGTCAGTAGGGATCTGATTTGGCAATAGTGATTTAGTAATTTCAGGCCATTTGGGATTTGCAGTCATAGTTAGAAAAATATCTGGGTGTTGATTATACCGCGTGATAGCCATTGAATCTTGAAAAATTTCAAACATATGTCTTGCACTACTAGTGAATGAAGATGGCAAAATCATTCGTTGACCAACTTGTTCAGGACCAAGCTCATCTGCACAAACATCTGTAAGACCTTGGTAAAGTTCTGCACGAAGCTTCGATTGATTCAACTTGTAGTATGTCAACCGATTTTGTTCAGTAGTGGCCCAAGCATCTACTACAAATTCCTGAAATAGTTTTCCAGCTCTCAAAATTGTTGAATACTCGGTGTCACGTTGGAACATACGATAACTGTAATATTGCAATTGTGTCAGTCGAGTAGATGAAGGTCCACCTTGGGAAGCGTTCCATTGTTTCCAATCTGGATTCCATCCTAGCTCACCATAAAGGAACAATACCACATAATGCAATGGCAAATAGGTCGGATGACACTCATTAATTTGCATCAAACCATTATCTCCTCTCAAATGTAACACAATATCTCTCATTCCACTTGATTCAGTTCCATCTCCCGGTAATATTACCGCAATCTCATCGGTTGTTGGGAGATTATATCGACGCCGGTCTGTTACAGAACTGTAGTGAAGATAGGCCGGTAAATTCACCCCCGTCAATTCTAATTCACTTAAAATTGTGTGAGCCTGCCGAAATTTCATAGGAAATGGATTTACTTACAATAAACAATCTTGTATGGTTTTCAAAACATCTCTTCTCAAGTTAGGATTTCTGTTACTGCGAACATTTAAAGCTGAATTAGGATAATAAATATACAATTGAGAGTAAATTGGTTCACACCCTGGCTGTGGCATGAGCGATCCCGTTCGATGGCGTAATTCTCCATGGATGGTGAATGTTCTAGGCCCCCTCCCAACAATTAATTTGTCATCCAAAGTAGCACCAAGACTCGTAAACGCATTAGCTGCATTATACTCTCGTGTGTGCTAACGAAACGATTTTGATTGTTTATCATTGTCGTCATACAATGCTTTAAGTATTAAAGGAGGTGCAATAAGTGGAGGTAGTCTAATTTTTCCTTGTAAACAACATTTACCAAAGAGAGGATTTGATACAGATGATTTTGTTAATTTTTCAGCAAGCCAGTGTAAGGCAGAACAATGAGGACATGCTCGATTCATCAAGCCGAGGAAATGACGATCTGGAATTTCATGGTTTCGAGGATTAAGTGCAACATCCATAGTTACACCTTCTTTTACTCTGTAGGCACTACAGATAAAATTATAGATGTCATACAATTTGATTATATAAATTGAATACAAATTTAAAACTTATAGATGTCATATACGATGTCACTGGGGAACATGGGGAGAATGGTTCCAAGACTGTTGTTGTGCTTTTGTATAGGTTTTGGGGAGGCAAGTCTTGGAGCATGGTAGTCACATGCAAAACCCTTGAGATATTTGTTTGTGTGCCATCTTCAAGATTTTGAGGAGGATTTTCTAGATTCATGATGGCCACAGGCAACCACCGTAAAACATTTGTTGTAGTGTCTTCATTAAGATTTTGAAGCAAGGTGGTTGACGATGACTCTAAAACATTTGCTGTCACTATACTCTCTGTTACAGGATGGGAAATTTTGGTAGACAAAGTCATTGATTGAAAGCGGGACCTTTTATTTGATTCTCGTTCTAGGCATGCTCAGCGACGACAGCTCAGTGGTAAAGAAGGAAAAAATCTAGGCTGAACGGGGGCACAATGTATTGATCGCTCTCTTTCGTAACGTGCAAGTTGTCCCAACTGACGTTTGGAGCACTCATTTTCTTTCCCAGCATAACGCATTTGTGCAGCAAGCCTTGCACATTGCGGCAATGTTGATTTTGATATAACATTATAGTTTGGTGCCTAAACCACAAACTCATAAAAAAGTAATTATTATTTTGTTGATTTAGTGTGCAAGTTGTCCCAATTGACATTTGGTTGATTTTGAATGTGAGGTAACATGACAATAAAGTGTTGCATTAACAAAACTATCTACCTAACCATTTATCAACATTATAATTATAATAAAAATTTTGTTTGATGCAAAAATAAAACACCATAGCCACAGTTGCATCCAACACATTGTTTACTAATGTTCTATAGTAATATGTTCAAACAAATTTAGAGTTTTAAAAAATGGTACCCAACAAAATATTCAAATTATATGTCATAAGAAAATCTTAAAGGCTACAAATCAACATTAAAATTAAGAAACTTTTACTCTCAACTACAAAAATGGTAAAAAAAAAAAAAAATCATAGTTCCTCAGTAATTCAGGAGTATACACAGAATAACACGATAAAAATATTAAGTAATATTAAATGAGGCTAACCAAAAACATGTTGACAAAGCAAACGTTCTACATAAAATGAAAAATCTTGGATTCACCAAGATGTATCATTTGAAAAATTCAGATGATGGATTGCACAGTCTTTGCTGGAAATTCTTTTTAACATGCAAAGTGATCTTTACTGTCACGCTTGAGAGTTATTCTCCTAATTGATTATACAAACAACTAAGGATTAATTATTCAATAGTTAACAGGACATTATTGTTATACATGGCACATGATGAACAATCGCCTTTTCTTCATTGTCTCTTACATTTGATTAATTGATTTTGTTTGTACATTATTTTGGAAAAGCTCATTAACATATTGAATATAATTCTAATTTTTTTTTATCTTTTGAATCACCCAATTGATGTTTCTATCAGTGAGTAATGTTTTTTTTCCCCTCACTTTGTACACAGAATCGAGACAGCTTTCAAGAGCAGACATTTGGTTAAAGAAACTTGAAAAAAAGGTACTATATACATAAGATGAGAGTTCTTTGGAAGCTTTTAGAACTACAGTTATAAAAGATTACTTGAATTTTTATATAGAAAATTGAGTTGATAACCAGGTACTAATCACTGGCCTCTAATCTTTTACTAAAAAAATTTGAGTTATCACAGGTAAAAGTAGAAGTAAGTATAAGTAAATCTTAAATGATTTGTAAGACAGGAATAAGTTCCTAAAAACTATAATTGTATAATCCAATATGAGTTAGTTGTGTTTAGTGATGTTCATGGTTATCTTATAATTGAAGTATTAAGGTTGTTCAACACTGTTTTGTAGATGATAAAGTAAACTCAATTCATGTGTACGTTTTCTGAATTTTGACTTATGTTGGTTCCTTGTATTTATTTTTTGGTTTATTGCTAGTTTGTAAGCTGTAAGTACTCGTGTTGTTTCAATAAACACTACGGCATAATTCAATCCATTCTCTAACCTATAAATCCTGTTACTGTTCTTCACATCCATAATTATGTCAAACTTACCTCTACAAATTACCTCTTCTGTAAAATTTGGAGCTACTCTAGGGAGAGTTTAGGTTGATTGGATGAGATCAATCATCCCAGTCCTATATAGAGGGATGAGAGTACTTATAAAGCTGCCGTCTTTTGTTAGATATCTACTGTCAATGTGTGTGTGGTGTATTCCTCTATTCTATTCTTTTCTTTTGTCTTTCATTTTCTCTTTGGGTAATTTTGTGGGCTTGAGAGTTGAGCTGTTGAGGGGGTAGAGATTGTGGGAAGAGTGACAGTGGCATCTGCTAGCTTTAACTAGAAAATGTATCTGCAAGGAGACGATGCTGATGGACCAGAATCTCGTTTCAGGGGATGACAATCCATCATTCATTTGCTTCTGGATTGCATTTGCTTGAGGAAGGCTCTTAATTGATTTACTGTGATATTTCTTCTTGTCAGCCAATGGAAATTTACGTAGACGATGAAGCCAAGTTGACCCTCCATGGTCTTGTACAGGTACATACTAAGAAATTGATCACTGTTTTCTACAAGTTTTGTCTGTTCTTTTTCAACTCATTTTTGTTTTTCCTGAAATGACAGCAGTACATCAAATTGACTGAGCTAGAGAAAAACAGGAAATTGAATGATCTGCTTGACACATTAGACTTTAATCAAGTTGTTATCTTTGTCAAAAGTGTTAATAGAGCAGCTGAGCTCAACAAATTACTTGTGGAGTGTAATTTCCCCTCAATTTGCATTCATTATGGCATGTCCTAGGAAGAAAGGTATATATGCTTCTGTTGATTTCATAATATGATTATTATTAGTTGAGTTTCTATAATAGCTGTTTATTTTCCCCAGTTGCTCTATATTTTCTAGCATTTTCTTTATTGGTCAGTCTAGTCTAGTTTTTTTTCCAAAATACTAGTTTTGAAAGTTATTAACTTGGATAAGGGAGATGGTCCATAGGTTGAACTCGACCAATATCATAATATGAAAACTATTTCGCAGTACTTGGAATTCTTATTCAAGCAGCAATAAGACTTACATGTTATCTGTTGAAGCTCAGACTAGCTTTACCCTAATGCCCTGACAGGTCTATTGGTTTTATCCGTGCATAGTTTGTGATGTGATCAGAACTCGAATCTGGATTATTTTTTTTGGTTTTACCTGTGGGAGTGTGTACTGGCTAGTGTGGTCTGTTTTGAGGTCTTGACTAGGAGATGCTGCTTGTTTTTGAATGTGAACATTGATTTGAAAATTTTGGCCTTAAGCATGTAACACTAATGATATGATAGCAAGATCGAATGAGGTTTGTTTTGTTAGTTTACTGCTTTGCCATTTAGTTATAATGACAATTTCGTTTATTGTGCACGAAACTGACTGCTATATTATTTGCAGGTTGATGCGCTACAAGGGTTTCAAGGAGGGACATAAAAGGATTCTCGTTGCAACAAATTTGGTCGGTAGGGGAATTGACATTGAAGGTGTCAACATCGTTATCAACTATGACATGCCTGACTCTGCTGATACTTATCTGCACAGGGTAGGTTCTGTTAGTCATGTACTATGTGACTGACCATTGCTGATATGCTTCCCGGTCTGACTGTTCCTTTCTTGTTGAATATCGGGCAGCTGGGTAGAGCTGGTAGGTTTGGCACGAAGGGGCTTGCCACCACATTTGTTTCATCTTCTTCAGACTCTGAAGTCCTTAATCAGGTATTAAATTTCTGTCCTAGTAATTCGTAAATTTGCTGTTACAATTTCTTTGCTGGTTTTCAAAGTTGCGCTGCTTGGTTCCTAGGTGCAGGAGAGGTTTGAAGTGGACATAAAGGAGCTTCCGGAGAATATTGATACATCAACATACAGTAAGTTCTTTCTTCATTGGCAAGCTGACCAGTCATTTTTGTCGGTCTTGAAAGCTGAGTTATTTATATTGCTTCTGCATGATAAAAATGTTGCAATTTTTCTTTTTTCCTTTTCAATTTCATTTTGTCTTGAACTACTTGACTTGTTTGCATCCCAATACTTGTGTCATAATATGCTATGAGATAGCGTAAACATCCAATTGATTTTGTAAAGAATCATTAACAAACTATTTGGAAGCCATATTTGCACAATGTTACATTAACTCAGTAGGATGTTGATACTCATTTGCATCTTTCCATATTGAATTTCTTCAATAATTTCATGTTAAATTTTCTTTGATAAATCAAGATCGTACCAAAAAAGAACTCATTTCACCATGATGTATCATTTAAAAAATTCAGATGATGGATGGAAATTCTTTCTAACATGCAAAATGATCTTTACTATTGGCACAGTTGAGAGTTATTCTCCAAGTTGATTATACAATCAACTAACAATAAATTATTCAATAGTTGAAAGATCTTTATCGTTTTACATGGCACATGATGAGCACTCGCCTTTTCTTCGTTGTTTTATTGATTGCTTTTGTTTGTACATTATTTAGGAAAAACTTATTGACATGTTGAATATCTTTTTATTTTTTGTTTTCTTTTGAATCACACAATTGATATTTCTACCAGCGCGTAATGCTTATTCTTTTGTCACTTTGTACACAGAATCGGGACAGTTTTCAGGAGCAGACATATGCTTGACGAAACTTGGAAGAAAGGTACTATATATATAAAATAAGAGTTGTTTTGAAGCTTTTAGAGCTGCAATGATAAAAGACTATTTACATTTATTATATATGATATTGTGTTGATAACCAGGTTAACTCATATATACAATTACTTTCATTTCGGATATAAGACGTTGAGTTATATAAACACACGCATATATAAAATGATTTTGATTTATGTGTAAAAGACAATTTGTGATGACACTGCATTGTGTGCGTGTCATTTATTAAACCTTATGAGAATTTGAAATTCTCTCTTACTCCATACATTTTTACTTTCAAGAGTACACCGAATTTAGTACACATTTTGATAATTTATTTTGGTCCATTCCTTTCTCTTGCAGCTCTACATAATCTTCATGGGCGCTCCTCGTAGTGATTACGATATGTTGAATTATAAATGCATATTAAAAAGCGTTGTAGGCAGGTTGTAAAATTTTAGATTGTTATTTTTAATATATCATGTCAGTCTTGTGCCAAGTCTAATGTTAAGCATCTACATTTTATGTTACAGAGATTGTGTTGGACAATGTTTTGGTTGTAGCTACAACAAATTGTTCAATGGTTTTACCGCTAATATTACTGATGACGAGGCAAAAATCATTGCTGGTGAGCTCTCTCTCTAGATTTTTTTAATTATTATTTAGGAATTCTATTTCTCATGCATAAATTGATTTTCTTGTTTTATTCTCCAGGGATGGAAGGTATTGTTTCGGTATTTCCCAGCAAAAAGATTGAATCCTACACGAGCAGAATATGGGAGGGATTTGGCTTGACCAAGGAGATACAAACAAATAACATAAGTGAACATACGGATATTGTCATTGGTGTAATAGACACGGATCAATTACAATTCAGAAAGTTTTTCAGAGGTGGATATCTCACCTCTACAAAGGCAATGGGAAGAAGATTCTGATGATTTGTGTTTCTTCCCTACCAGGTATCCTTCTTCTTTAGCTAACATTATTTTAGTTCAATGTCTATCTTAATTGTTCTCCAATTTCTGATATCATGATGTCATTAACTTATTTTTCCTGAATTTTAGGAAAATTGTTGGGGCTAGAATGTACAAGACAGACTGTTCAGATCCGGATTCAATCTTTGATAATAATGGACATGGAACAAACTGTGCAGCGGTAGCAGCCGGTAATTTTGTCAATGCTAGTCTCGGAGGGTTGAAAAGCGGTCTTGCTAGGGGTGGCGTTCCGGGGGCAAAGATTTCTGTGTATAAACTTGAAACGGAACAAATAAGCGACGGAGCTGTGTTGAATGCAATTGCAGATGCTGCCAATGAGAATGTAGATATTATTTCCATATCAATGGGAGGACCAAAGCCAAAAGATCAACACGATTATCTCTTTGAAACAGATGGATTTGCTATTGGGAGTTTGTATGCAGCCCAAAAAGACATACTCTGTTGTATGTGTGCCGGTAATTACTCTTCTATTGGGAGTGTCATTAATGGATATCCTTGGGTGTTGTCTGTTGGTGCATGCAATTCCCAGGAGAGACTTGTGACTAAAGTCACACTCGGCAATGATCAAACTATTGAGGTAAAGTCACATTTACAATTTAATGTTGTAGTTGTTTCTCATATATTTAATGAGTTTATTTGAAAATAATTAGAGATTATATTAACATGACATTTGAAACTAACATCCCTAATTTGTTTGTTAAATATAGGGATATTCCCTCAATTTGTTTCCGGATACAGAAACATGTCCCTTGATCCATTATGATGATATATGGATTACTGAAACAACAGAAGTTGACCATCAAAAGATTAAAGACAAAATTATTGTTTGCAAATTCAACAAACTTGGAAAACTAGTAGCGGGCGCTGTGGGTATTATAGTGATGGAAGACGATGATAATAAAGCCAATTTCAGTCTAGATTACTTAGCTTGTGCCAATGTTTCCAAATCAGATGGTGAAAAGATTGTGCTATATATGGAAGAGCACAGTGAACAAGGGTACAAATATTTTGTTTCTATCTTTTTCACTTTTTCTTTTTCCATTCAAATTAAGAAAATTATTAAAATTATGACATTCATTCTCAACAGGACTGCATCAGCAAAGATATCACTGACCGAAGAAGTAAAAAATGAGGAGAATGAATATCATGTGCTTTCATCCTACTCATCAAAAGGGCCAAGTTTGTTTTACAAACTTCTCAAGGTGATTCAAATACTTCCGTGTATGACATAATTTGTAATTCTTTTAATTGTTGAAAGTAGTTACTATTATTTTCTTTGTATTACCATTAGGGCATAGACAAATGCTAACAAATTGTGTTGTTTTAGCCTGATATTTGTGCACCCGGAGATGTCATACTCACTGCGTCGTCACCAAAACAAGTGTTCATAAATGAAGATGAAAAAGCAAATAAAAAACATCCATACAACATTGTTTCTGGCACATCAATGGCAACTCCAATAGTGGCCGGTGCTGCTGCATATGTCAAATCAAAATGCCCATTATGGTCAGCAGCTGCTATCAAATCAGCGCTAATGACCTCAGGTATTTTGACAATCAAGTTGATCCTATTTGTCTATTTGATGTATTTGACTAGTGTCTTATTTTTTGTCCACACTAGGCTTTGTTTTTCCTAAACCAATTTATTAATTGTGGTTGAATTGAAGAGCACAATATCTTTATCTTCTAACTTCCATTAGATTGACATTCTGTTAAGTTGTCTTTAGCTATGACTTGAAAATGATGGAACCCATGGCAATAAATTCTTTTCCTGCCTTAAAGCTACTTTATAGTGTGAAGTTGGTTTTCAGTGTTTCAAAATTGGTAGTTCGTCTTCGATTCAATTTATTGGTGTAGCACATGAATTTGTAGGTTAGCTCATTTGAATAATGAGGCTGAATAAAGCTATCAATTCAACCATCTTGAGGAATCACACTTAAAGCTTACCTACAGTTTCGCGATTGTTTATAGTTAGATTAAAGAGTTACATTAATTGAAGCACTAGACATAACTCAAATGTTTTAACAATTGTCTCGTAATTTTGACATTTGGGCTATTTCATATTTTGTATACTTTTATTATGGATACGCCTTATTTGTGATTGGATTTAGGAGCACTATCTTTATCTCTCAATTTTGAAATTATTGTTTTTGCAGCTGAACCTTTAAAAATGAAAAGAGATGATGACTCATATGGAATGGGAAATGGGGTCATAAAGCCACTGAAAGCTGTCCAACCAGGATTGATATATGATCTTCAGTTCGAAGATTATATGAAGTATTTGCTCGGGTTGGGATACAGTGAGACGAAAGTAAACCAATTGAGCATGGGACGTATTGGTTCATTGGCACTTTCAGAATCATTAGATCCTTGGAACCTAAACCTGCCGTCGTTTTGTGCCTTGTTAGATGAAGAAGAGTCGCACTGTTCAGTTCAATTTGAAAGGAAAGTTAGAAATGTTGGAGAATTAGTAACAGTTACTTATAATTCACGCATTGAGGAACCACCAGGAATCAAAATTGAGGTGAAACCAGCCACATTAAGTTTTAATGATGCCGACAAAGAACGGGAATTCACCTTAAATGTTGTTGTGAAAGATTGGAGTAAGAGTGTGTCTAATGCGTTTTCCGGCTGTTTGGAATGGTCTGATGGTGTGCACAAGGTCAGGAGCAATATCATAATTGTGAGAAGAAGTTCATTGTCTATAGCAATTGCACAAGACAAGCCTAGTCACAAGAATACCAAAAGAATCAAAAAAGAAGCATTAAGATAAAAAGATGGTGTCATTGTGGGCTCGGGATGTGAGCATCCTTCTCAAGGTAGCTATTCCCTTCCTTCCCTCCTTTTTTTTTTTTTTTGAATTTTCATCATTATTTAAAGATGCTGATTTCAATGCTTAATCTACAAATTCTGCTCTCGTTAAAAGTTTGTTAAAATGCTGCTTTGCACAATATTTGTTTTCTTCCTATGCATTAAGTTTTTCTTAGTGTGGTGGAGTGTGGACCACAAGTATTTAGAGGAAAAATTGAGAATTTTCATTGAGAATTTTTAAATAGACAAGTTGAAGGTGATGAATCACTTTTTTGGCTCTTAGCTATTGAAATTGCAAATTATGTAATAACGTGTCAACTAAATTCAGGTTAAATGTTATTTGGTTAGCAATGCTGCTTGTCTTTTTTGATGTGGTGTACTTTTCTGTACATGGAACTAGGAATTAGGAACTTGTGTTTTAAGTGTAGACATGAATCAAGTCGTTGCATAATGTAGACTATAGTGATCAGCTGCTCTTTTAGATTTTGAATGATTTTGGTTTTTTTTGGGATTTATTCACTTTGTTGAGTGCTCAAAATCATGTGTTTATGTTCAGGCTGTGAAGAACGACTTGGCAAAACTGCAACTGACAGCTCCAATGTGTACCAGCAAGGGAGAGAAGCTTGCTCTCAGTTGGCGAATCAAGAAGCACTGGCGTTTTATTGGATGGGGCATGATTCAAGCTGGAACAACCCTTAAAGTACCTCCCTGCCCTCTTTGAGTGATTTGCCTAAACAAAAGCGAAAAGAGAGTTGTTGCTACACTAAGAAATTAGTTAAGATGTGGAAAGGAAGAGAATCGCTTGGAACAATTTTTGTCCAATGGAGGAGAAAACATTATTTTCTAAATATCATTGTCAGAGTTTTGTGAATCTATATATGTGGCGGTTTCTTGATGAGCAAAGATGAAACTTGTCATTTTTCAAGTTGAAAAAACAATGATGGGATGGAGTTAGAATTTGGTTCCACTGAAATCCTCATTCTAAAAGTCATTAGCAACATGAGTTCATTTGTTTGAAAACAGCTAATGTCACATGTCACATTGGTCTCCATAAAATGTTTTCAACTTCTTGTCACAATATATGATTTTTTTATGTTTGTGAATCATGAATGTCATATATTAAGTGTAATGGACGAAGAAATAACAGATTATCCAACCCATTTTCTCTCTAATGTCTCCAATTTCTAATAATTCCATAACAATTCCTAGAATATAACTAAAAAAAATTAGTTACATGAGAGCTTGGTATCCTCAAAACTCATCATCTGAATCACTAGAAGATGGTGTCCTAGAATTATGAGATAGCAAGTTTAAACGAAAATTTTGAAATCTCAACGAAGCTTTTGGTGGTGGTGGTGGTGGTGGTGGTGGTAAAGACGATGATCCTGCACTTACTGCTACCGCCGAATTATTCACTATTCTTATCTCTTTCTTTACCATCAGCAGCTAATGAAATCAATTTCTTCTATAAATTTAACTGGGAAAAAAAAAGCACATCTTCTTAATCCCAGAAATGAAGTAAATAACAATGAGCAACCATATGATAGTTAACTCATACTACAAGGGTTGTAAACTGTCAAAATGTTTCAGAATTTCCAACTTTTCTTGACATATCAAGACAAAAGCTAATCTTTTTGAAGCAGAGTTCTCCCAATAACCCAGCTAAAATCCCAAGATCAATATTAAGTGTAGCCTAGTAGCTGTTGAGGTACACGGCCTAATCCTTGTAACATCAAGGAAAATTTGCTACATTAGACAATGCGCTTGCAAAGTTTGGTTTGCGTAATGGGCAGGAGATGATCTAGCTGGAGAATAAAGGTCCATCTTGGCTTTATCTTCTTCAGACCTTTAGGGTTTGCTAGAACTTTTTGGTTTCTTGGTTATGTAAGCTCGGGATAGGAGTTAGGTTCCCCTTTAGAGTTTTTCCTTATATTGGTGCTCTCTTTAGATTTTTTTTTTCTCTTTCTAACCCCTTTTTGCAATTTATATTATTACCCTTTCGCATCAAAAAAAAATAATTTGTTCATTCGCAACACAATAAAATTCATGGCAGCATACAAGATGTGATTTGGGCTCACAATGAAGATTTCAGTTCCACCATATATGTGATGCAAACTAATACTACAGCACTCGTCTTATTCCAAGAACTTTTAAAAAAAAATTATACATATATTCTAATAATTAAAAGTCAATTATTTCAAAAATCCAACACATACATGATCTGCTCATACAATTTCAAGTTGGAATTGGCATGAGAAACAGTACAAACTCAGCTGGACAGCTTCGTAAATCTTGTCAAGTCCTAACAACAATAAACAGAGACTTAAGAGAGAGAGTAATAACAAGCAAGGGTAGGGCTAGGTTTTCCCTTCTTTGTGGCGTTTCTATGATGCCAAATCACCACACGACACTAGCAATATTCATAACGACCACGAGGTGTGCTCAGATGGAGTTCACAACGACCACGAGGTGTGCTCAGATGGTATACTTCATCTCTCGCTAAAATCCAAATCCAAATCCAAATCCAAATGACACAAGATTAGAGAGAAACATGATATGATAGACTAGTCCTAAAGAAAAGAGAGGCTATGAAACCAACCACATAGTAAATGACGCTCCTTCTGTGAAAGGTATACATTAAAACTATGTCCAAAATCAGTCACCGAACCTAAATGATATGTCCCGGATGCGCCGCTGGAGTGAAGAGGCAAGTATTAAAGACCAATACCAAGCCAAAATATATCTTATACAAGAACAGAAAAACCTTCAAGCAATACCTGTCGCCAAAAGTCTCATCCAAAAATTCCTTGTGCTGGGATACCGGGTCACCATCTTTGAACGTATCCGCATACACCAGAACAAGACACTGCATTTTTTTACGGAGTTCGCCACACAAGTACATATAACTAGAGTAGCAACTCATATATAGAGTAGATAAAGAGAAACCATATAAACTTACGAATCTCGCTTTAACACCAGGACGCCG
Organism: Panax stipuleanatus; assembly: GCA_020205555.1. Classification (NCBI taxonomy): domain Eukaryota; kingdom Viridiplantae; phylum Streptophyta; class Magnoliopsida; order Apiales; family Araliaceae; genus Panax; species Panax stipuleanatus. The sequence continues at coordinate 145,122,184 of CM035115.1, read as the reverse complement.
CCTATGCTCCGGGATATCTGAAAATACAAGATGACTAACATCATCAGTAGGAAATTTCAACCACCTCTACGGGTCATTGTTTGGCAACGAAAGGGGTAAAGAAAATCAAGTATAAGACTTCACTCTCACAGACCATGTAGTTTTCATTCCGATCTATTAAGAGAAAACAAATGAGTTACCAACTTGTAAATTAACCGATTCATTCACTACTATTTCAAGAAAAGAGAAAACCGAGCATTTCTAAAAGAAAGTTGCTTCCTCCGCACTCCTTTCCATCACCATTAATTCATTTACAACGTGAAAAAGAAAACTTGTAATAATCCCCCTTCCCTAATTTTCTAATATTATTCTTCCCAAATAGCTTTATTGTCAGAATATAAAAGAAAAAAGAAATGATAAATAAAATATAAATTCATACCCTCGTCAGTAGATTCATCAGAACTCATCACATCCTGTCAATACAAATGAAGAAAATTCTTAATTTTTATATTGGACAAAAAAACAAGATAAGTCGAGATGCACACACAAACGCATATATTAGCACATATACTAGCCCAAATTTATATTGATGAATTCAGCACTGTGAACAACTATGATGTCCACAAAAAGAATAAGAACAAAACAACAAACCTCTTCCACTATTTCACCAAGATGTTTGTCACTTCCCATCTCAGATTTACCCTCTTCTGTACAGATGAAATATTGCAATCATATTAGCAAACAGCACTAACAAACACCATCGCAAATATATAAAAAATAATGAGCTTTCAGACATAACGAAGAAAATTACCAGTGCTACTCTTTTCATGAGACGATTCCGAATTCCAAGTGCTACCCTCTTCATCAGACGACTCCATACCCTTAAAAATTGAATCATTGATCTTATATTATTTACAGGCTAAAAGCAAAGGCGTAGACAGTTGTTAACTTTTGCAGCAAAAAAGAAATAACAAAACCCTGTGGCAAATTGAATACTACGGCAAAAGCAATTGACTTAATAACATAAAAAAACCTACCAACCAACTTAACACAAAAGGTACCAATAAAATAGTGTAACCGAGTTGGGAAAGAAAAATGGTGAAGACAACAACTAACCTTTCGTTTGTTCTTTTTTCCGATAGCCATCAACTGAGAATCAGCAGGTCTCTTTATTCCTGGGAAATCACGAGTGGCAAATAAATTATCAGAAAATGAAGTTAGAATCATTATGCGCAAGAGAAACCAAATAATTTTTGGAAGAGATACTGAGTACCTGCGTTTGATTCTTCGATCAACTGCATATCGTTAGGGTCAGAAGTAAGGCCCGAGTCATATTCAAATTATTATAAGGAGTTGGAAATATTAGCCCGTCTCAGATTGACAAAAAACAAAAAGCAAAAAGCCCAAATCCAAACAGGGATTGGGAAATCGGAAAACCCTAATTTCCAAATCGAAATAATCGCAAACCTAAATTCCCAAATTTGAAGGAAATAGTAAAGCATACACAGATCAGCATCTATTTGAAAAAATAAAGAAAAGTAATTCAGGTTTTACAGAACAATCACCTGTTCGCGACGAGCTGGAGAAAACATGTTTGCTTCCATCTATTCGCTTCTATCTAATCTGTGTGGATAATGGGATCGGTCCTTTTATAATACGGAGATGAGGAGGAGAAGAAGACCATCACACGTGTTCTCTCTCTATTAAAATGGATAAAACCATTGTTAGAAAAACAGGACCGGCCGGGCGAACCGGTTGAATCGCCAACCGACCATGAGTCCGGTCCGGTTTCATGCCTAGATTTCAAGTGTTGTTGACCCCATATGAACCGGTTAAAAACCGAGAACCGGCATCAAATCGGTGACCCGATATGAACCCGGTTCAAACACCATTTCATTAAAAATTGCTTGAAAACTTTAAAAAAATGTGCGGAATGAGTTTCAAACCCTCAACTCTTGCTTTACTTGTGACGCCCTCAAAATAGGTTCAATACTCAACCCATTCTGAGTCGCCAAATACATGGTACAGAGTCCAAATACAATCTTTTATAACATACAGTCGTACAAAATACGACCACACAAACTATGAGTTTCAATACAAATCGTATATATTACGAAATATAAACACTCAAATTCAGTCATCTTTTATTACAATTATTATCACACTATTTTACAAAAATAGTGAGGACTACTACTGCTCTACTCTGACCATCACACTGATCCCCGACCAGTTCCCACAACATTTTCATTCCCTGAAGATGACAATTGATAAAAAAAGGTGAGCTCAACTAGCCCAGTAAATAATATTATGACTAAGCTAATAAAGAACAATTTATCTTTAGTCTTCAATAGATCAGATAAAATATTATGGACAACAAGTTAGATCAACAACTGCAGCTTAACAATTCATTAGAAGAGTTAAGTAAAAAATGATGTCTACTATCTACTATGATTTAAAAGTCCATCATCAATATTTTATCCTTGTAGCATCAATCAATATATATCTCGAATCAAATATTCATCTTTGCACTACGTGCCAAAGATATTCATCAGGTAATCATTCATCTTTGCTCTATAGGCCAAAGATATTCAGTTATATCACCATTTAGGACTGAGGATGATGAAAAATAATATAAATAACGAATCCAGTGAGATAAAGGACAAAGATTAGGGATTCGTAATTTAGTTTATCCAAGTTCAAAAATATTTCATAATAATCAATTGTGGAGCAAAATTCAAGAATGAAGTTCAAAACATGGATACAATCAAAGATATTAACCATAACAGACAACTTGGACAAATAAAAGAATTTTTTTTTGTGAATAGTGCCGTATACGTGAATAGTGTCGTATACGTGACTAGTGCCGTATACGTGAATAGTGTCGTATACGTGACTAGTGCCGTATACGTGAATAGTAACCCCGACATGAAAAGGTAAAAATTTTATAATAAAATTCATACCAACATTCCAATGAAATGATACTAGATGAAACACAAAATTCGAAGAATTTCTGATCATTTCAGGAATTATAGAAACAATACTTACAGTAGTAAGTATTAATTTGGATATATGAAATGAAATATTATTGCTTTCATAATATGGAATACGAAAGAAAATAATATTCTTTATGAATATTGAAATAAAGTAACATCATTTACGAGAAAAATAATATCTCTTACCTTAGTAAAAAATTGAATTTGACTGGAATATAGGATATTATTTTGAGAAAATCTTGCACAAAAAGCTACACTCAAAGTATCCTTATGCTCAAGAGAAATACTCGCAATACTATAGAATAAGAATTTCTGATATTGAAGGTGTGTTTAGGGAATGAGGGTTACCCCTCTATTTATAGTGCAACGGAGGGAGAAAAAACAAAGCATTCTGCCTAACATTTTCCTCCTTCGCCCACCTGCCTAACTCCTCTTATTTTCAATAATTGGGGCCCACAATATTTGAAAACAAAGGAATGGTGTGCAGGAAACTTTCTCCCACCAACTTGAAAAACAAAGGATTGCAGGAGAAGAAAACGTGCACGAAAGGAATTCAAAATAAAAATAATAACCTTCTCTCCACTTTTATTCACATGCTGAAAATTATATATTATTATAATAATATTATCATTTAAATTAAAAAAAATTGTAATATTATAATAATATATTTGATTGAATATTTTATCGAAGAAAATAATTGTCAAACTTTCAACAAATGTCTTATTCTTAAAAATTCCTTCATTTATATCAAAATTGAACAAATATTCACCACATAATAATTATTCAAAAATAATATTATAAGCTCATAATATTAACAACCAGATCATTCCTAAGAAAGAGAGGGCTTTCCAATAAGAATTTATCCTCATTGGCGCGCAATTATATAACCTAACCCCTTTCCTCGACAAAACTTTTTAGACATTGTCAATAATGTTATCTAATAATATAATTTAAATAATATGTGTGACAATTATTGATTTAATACTATAAACTACTATGCAGTGGTTACTGTGATCATTATTGAATCAATAATATAAAATATCAACGTAGCAATTATTGAATCAATAATATAAAATATTGAATAGTAATTACTTTAACAATTATTGAGTAAGTGACTTCTTACGTAAGAATCAATAATTTGAAATATTGTGCAATACCGTGTGCTACTGTGCAACAACGCGTATGTGACGCCCCCAAAGTAGGTTCAATACTCAACCCATTTTGAGTCGCCAAATACACTCAACAAAATTCAAATACAATCTTTCATATCACACGGTCGTGCAAAATACGACCACACAACTGTGAGTGTCAATACCGACATGTAGAAAATATTAACATTCAAATTAAGTTCTCATTACATTTATTATCACACTATTTTAAATAAAAAAAATAGTGAGGACTTCTACAACTCTAACTCGAACCATCACTCTATTTTTCGACTAGTACCCGTGATATTCTCATTTCCTGAAGAGAACAATGGAAGAAAAGGATGAGCTCAACTAGCCTAGTAAAGAATATTATGACTAAGATAATGAAAAACAAATTATCGTTAGGCTTCAATAAATCAGATAAAATATTATCCAGAGTTCAAGAATGAAGATCAAAATCTGGATCCAATCAAAGATGATTTGGAAGAAAAAAATATTTTTTTTTACCGTGAATAGTACCCTGTGAATAGTAACTCTACATGAAAAGATAAAAATTTCACAAGAAAGTTCAGACCAATATTCCAATGAAATAATATTAGATGAAGCGCAAAACTCAAGTAATATCTGATCATTTCAGGAATTATAGAAGCAATACTTATCGTAGTAAGTTTAGAGTTAGGAATCTGAAATAAAACAATATAAGAAACTGCAATTAAATTTTCACCCGTCTGGCGGTAATCCGCTCAGACAGATTATTTCCACAATTTAATAACAACTGAATACGAAGGGTTATTCACCAGGCATGCGATAGTCCTCGTAGACAGGTTATTCCCACAGAATTATAAAGAATAGAATAACAACAGGATTTCACCATGCATGCGGTAGTCCGCGTAGACAGGTTATTCCAATAGAATAATAAAGAATGGAATAACAACCCTTACGAGTATTGAAAGAAAATAACTCTTTTCATGAATACGAAAGAAATAATACCCCTTACCTTAAAATTTGGAGACTGTACCAGCGTAATAGCAGAATACTTTTCTTCTTTCTCTCTTATTCTCTCTATACTTTCTCTCTCTATAGCTTTAGTGAATTGGTGAGAAATAATGAAGAAATGAGCTTCTATTTATAGGCTCGACAGAGTAACGGTAAAATAGTCTTTTCGCCATAATTTATGACATCATCGCTTATGTGACGCCCTCAAATTCCAGGAGCGTCACGAGGTTGCTCGAATTCGGTTCGTCACGTGCTCATGATAATACATCACAATAATAATACGACTAAATGTCGCATCGCACAGCGGAATAATACACAACTAATACCGAATAAATTATATTTAAATAATATAATTATTCATGTCCCAAGGTCTCGTAACTTAAACAGTGATTATATAGCTTAGACATGACTTAAGCAATAATAACCTTAACTAGTACATAATATCATAAGTTCTTTATTACAATCATAAAGTCCTACACAAACAAAGCTACTCAGTAGCCTTTCCCTTGCCCTTGTCGGTACTCGAGGGTCCGTACTGCTCGGCCTTAACTGAAATATTTTTAGGGAAAGCAAGAATGAGCACAAATTGCTCAACAAGTAATATACAATAGGGTAAGTAATATAATTCTCAATTCTCGAAAGGGTATAGCAAGGTTTGATATTTCAAGGATAACAAGAATATCAACAGTTCTCAATAATAGTCGCTAGGGACAGAATAATATCAATGTGATTCAATAATAAATCAATTCAAGATTTCAAGATAACTGAATATTGAACAGTCACTAAGGACTATGAACTTCTACTAGAATTAACAGTATTAAACTGATAACCCAAATCCAAAAACAGGTACAACAGGTGATCAGCCTAAAGTATCCTACGTTATGCATAACAATCAATCATACTTAACTGCGCACGTCAGTTCTCCGACAATTATATATTCCCTTCAAAGAAGGTTGTTATTCTCAGTCAAATACGAGATCCCGCACCAATCAATTGGTTTGGGTCGCTTTTCAATAATATAAGTCTAGCCGAATCAAATGGCATAGACACTTTCACAATATTCAAGATCAATACTAAGTTCATCATGAATAATAGCTTTAATGAAATAAGATTTCAAGCATGCTAATTCAATTCAAACGATTTAGTAAAGAAACTAGTTCGCAATATACAAGGATAGAATACTTGCACCGTAAAATAGCATAAGTTAGGAAACTTGCATCCAAAGTGATAAAGTTTAGATACTTGCCTTATGCGTAGTTTACTCACGTAAAGCTATCAACACTTTCGAATCCTATTTATAGTGTATTATAAGTATAGGATGTCCATTAGTTAACACATCCGTTACACAAACTTGTTACTCAATATACATATATGTTACTATCTTAGTCACATGTCATACTTATACTCATATGGTATGAAAACAGATTATATATTATCACGAATCAAGTACATAGTTATAATGTAAATGATACTATAGCAACTTATCATATTCAAGTGGTTATGATCCTTTGACCCATTATATACGTTAAACATTATCTTCTTACTTATTCATCACATATATACACATATCAGTAGGGTACAGATTATTTCTAGCAGTTTTGAACAATAATTTACACTAACTGACATGACCAGAACAAGTAGATTTCAACAATTCAAATTCCAGACCGGCGCAGCTGCGCCCTGGTTAGGCCTAGGGACGGCGCAGTTGCGCAGTCCCCTGGCCAGACCAGGGTTAAGCCTTGCGTTTTCTGATTCTGTCCATACTTTAGCATACTTAACCAATTTACACTTAACATACAATCATGTCAGAGGACGTTTATAAGCATATGACCATCTCAAGTTCATTTTTATATTCTATGGTTTTAGTCTAGGAATTACACAAATTAAGGTCGGATAGGGTCATGTAATCACCACGCATACAATTAGATCATATGTTCATATCAAGAGATCACATACCTTGTATTATACATGTTTATAAGTGTCCACATCTTTCATTCATCACTAGCGTCGCTATCGGTTTTGAAATCATGCTTCATTTTGCGTTTATTTAGTTTTCATGGCACTTGGCATGGTATGTACACATGTATGATATATTAGTGAGTCTAAGATTGCTATCAACATGTTCAAAGTCCGAATATAATTATAGCACATCTAAGTCCCCTTTTCATAATCGCTAAATTCGTTTTAAAATTCTAAGTTCACTTAGCGAGGTTCACATGATCACATTTCATTACGGAGCTTATATACGCGAGTTAACATGCATCACATGTGTTTCTAGGTCATACTAATGTGTCTCAAAAGTCAGAACATTAACATGGCTTATATACGTCAAAATTCAATTATAAACCTTAAGTTTATTTTCAAAACTATAACTTTGTCATTCATGCATGGAATCTTAGTAAAACGTGTTCTCTTAATGTCTAGGTACATCAATATATATGCTGGACTAGTCATCATTCCTGTCTAAACTTATATGAACAAGCTATTACCTAACAGATTGCAGCAGCAGCCAAGCAACTGAGTTTAGTTACCGGCGCAGCTGCGCTGCGCCTCGGTTATAAACTGGCGCAGCTGCGCCACTACTGGTTCGTACTAGAAATCAGCCTGTTACGGCAGAAACCCAGCCCAACACAGAAATTACACTACGAATTTGATTGTAATCACACCACATTGTTTACTAACATGCTCATTAGTTCATGTAACACTTAAACAATCATTATATAACCCAATTACACTTTAATTCCACATGACCAAGAATCTAAGAAATCTAAGAATTTGCAGAAACAGAAAATGGAGTCCACGAAATGAAGAACAAGGGAATATAATTATACCTCTGTAATGCAATCTCAACTTCTCAGAATACTTAACACTGATATATATTTATAATTCTCAACTCAACACTCAAGCAATTCTCAGCAATTTGAAATGTGAAGGAAATGGGTTGTATTTATAGCAAAAACCAATACTCAGACAATGCTATCTTCCCATGAATCAAACCAATAAGAATTTGAATTGTATGGAGGTTAAAAAATGGTAGGTAATTAGTAGTTGAAACTCATCATCATGCCCACTCCTTTGCTCATTATGAACTATAAAGCTAGGAGAGTTTTGCTGAGTTTTAAGGTTATAGGCTTTAGCCTTTATAATGCTATGCACGTGAAGGAGAATGGGTCTTATATAATGGGACAAGGCAATATGAAACTCAGCATTCCCAACTTGTAAACAACTAATGTTAATACTTAGGCTATATACACATATATATTTTACACATATGTCTTTAATTGAGATGTCACACTATAATTCACATAAGGTAGTAAGTGTGACTTGCACACATATAATCCATATACATTTTTATCATACTGGTATAGTCTTTTCAGATATTATCACACTATACTGTCTCCTTTTTTATTAAATTGTATTAATCAACAATTGTTTACAATATATCCATGCTACATTATTTTATTTTATACTCACTCACATTATCACATTGACATTATCATGTAGTTCTCTCAATTCCTTAAACTTTACTATATAGTTTATATATAATAGAGTCGCATTGCAATTTACACTTCATATAATATGTAGTTAGCTACTATACGTTATACTTTTAAATTCGCATGCTTACACATAGAAGTTAATAATTTTCTTATCTCATCAATTAATTAATAATAATAATAATTAATCCATTTCTCATTAATCAATGAAATTATTAATATCCACAATAATTGATTAATACTTACATGATTAAATATCACATGAATATAGATCTTATTATATTTATGAACACGTTGCTTATTATTATTATATTATTTGCAATAATAATAATCCACACATCATCAATTAATTATTATTAATATTCTATAACAATTAATTAATATTCTACGATAACCATTAATAACAGATAATTAATTGTTCACTTAATAAATCCTTCGTCAATTAATATCATCGTTAATCTTTCTCATCACTGTGCCACACAAGGCCTCTACGAGTTTATCACAACTTCAAAATTTCTCAATTATTATAATCATTCAATTTAATATAATTGAGTTAACTCACAAAATCATTTATATTCAAATAAATCCTCATTTTCATTAATATATTTATTTAATAATATTAGGAAAAATCTCGGGTATTACAGCTTACATCATCGATATATGACATCATTGCTTACCTCATCGCTACGATGACATCATTGCTTACCCCATTGCTACGATGACATTATTGTTTGCGTCATAAGAGTTCAAATTTAATTTGCACTCTTCCACCTCGTTTAACTTTTATACCATGAATTTACAATAATAATGTTACCATTCAAATTATAAAAATCATACCCTATATGAACCGGTTAAAATCCGAGAACCGGCGTCAAATCGGTGACCCGGTATGAACTTGGTTCAAACCCCATTTCATTAAAAATTGATTGAAAACTTTAAAAAATGTGCGAAATGAGTTTCAAACCCTCAACTCTTGCTTTACTTGTGACGCCCCCAAAATAGGTTCAATACTCAACCCATTCTGAGTCGCCAAATACATGGTACAGAATCCAAATACAATATTTTATAACATACAGTCGTGCAAAATACGACCACACAAACTTTGAGTTTCAATACAAATCGTATATATTACGAAATATAAACACTCAAATTCAGTCATCTTTTATTACAATTATTATCACACTATTTTACAAAAATAGTGAGGACTACTACTGCTCTACTCTGACCATCACACTGATCTCCGACCAGTTCCCGCAACATTCTCATTCCCTGAAGATGACAATTGATAAAAAAGGTGAGCTCAACTAGCCCAGTAAATAATATTATGACTAAGATAATAAAGAACAATTTATCGTTAGTTTTCAATAGATCAGATAAAATATTATGGACAACAAGTTAGATCAACAACTGCAGCTTAACAATTCATTAGAAGAGTTAAGTAAAAAATGATGTCTACTATCTACTATGATTTAAAAGTCCATCATTAATATTTTATCCCTATAACATCAATAAATATATATCTCGAATCAAATATTCATCTTTGCACTACGGGCCAAAGATATTCATCAGGTAATCATTCATCTTTGCTCTATAGGCCAAAAATATTCAGTTATATCACCATTTAGGACTGAGGATGATGAAAAATAATATAAATAACGAATCCAGTGAGATAAAGAACAAGGATTAGGGATTCGTAATTTAGTTTATCCAAGTTCAAAAATACTCTATAATAATCAATTGTGGAGCAAAATTCAAGAATGAAGTTCAAAACATGGATACAATCAAAGATATTAAACATAATAGACAACTTGGACAAATAAAAAAAAATTTAATTTTTCTGTGAATAGTGCCGTATACGTGAATAGTACCGTATACGTGAATAGTAATCCCGACTTGAAAAGGTAAAAATTTCATAATAAAATTCATACCAACATTCCAATGAAATGATACTAGATGAAACACAAAATTTGAAGAATTTCTGATCATTTCAGGAATTATAGAAGCAATACTTACAGTAGTAAATTTTAATTTTGGTATATAAAATGAAATATTATTGCTTTCATAATATGGAATATGAAAGAAAATAATATTCTTTATGAATATTGAAATAAAGTAACATCATTTACGAGAAAAATAATATCCCTTACCTTAGTAAAAAACTAGATTTGACTGGAATATCGGATATTATTCTGAGAAAATCTTGCACAAAAAGCCACACTCAAAGTATCCTTATACACGAGAAATACTCGCAATACTATAGAATAAGAATTTCTGATATTGAAGGTGTGTTTAGCGAATGAGGGTTACCCCTTTATTTATAGTGCAACGGAGGGAGAAAAAACAAAGCATTCTGCCTAACATTTTCCTCCTCCGCCCACCTGCCTAACTTTTTTTTCTTCTCTGCCAAATTTTGCCTAACTCCTCTTATTTTCAATAATTGGGGCCCACAATATTTGAAAACAAAGGAATGGTGTGCAGGAAACTTTCTCCCACAAACTTGAAAAACAAAGGATTGCAGGAGAAGGAAACGTGCACGAAAGGAATTCAAAATAAAAATGATAACCTTCTCTCCACTTTTATTCATATGCTGAAAATTATATATTATTATAATAATATTACCATTTAAATTAAAAAAATTATAATATTATAATAATATATTTGAATGAATATTTTATCGGAGAAAATAATTGTCAAACTTTCAATAAATGTCTCATTCTTAAAAATTACTTCATTTATATCAAAATTGAACAAATATTCACCACATAATAATTATTCAAAAATAATATTATATGCTCACAATATTAACAATCAGATCATTCCCAGGAAAGAGAGTGCTTTCCGATAAGAATTTTTCCTCATTGGCGCGCAATTATATAACCTAACCCCTTTTCTCGACAAAACTTTTTAGACATTGTCAATAATGTTATCTAATAATATAATTTAAATAATATATGTGACAATTATTGATTTAATACTATAAACTACTATGTAGTGGTTACTGTGATCATTATTGAGTCAATAATATAAAATATCAACGTAGCAATTATTGAATCAATAATATAAAATATTGAATAATAATTACTTTAACAATTATTGAGTAAGTGACTTCTTACGTAAGAACCAATAATTTAAAATATTATGCAATACCGTGTGCTACTGTGCAACAACGCGTATGTGACGCCCCCAAAATAGGTTCAATACTCAACCCATTTTGGGTCGCCAAATACACTCAACAAAATTCAAATACAATCTTTCATATCACACGGTCGTGCAAAATATGACCACACAACTGTGAGTGTCAATACCGACATGTATAAAATATTAACATTCAAACTAAGTCCTCATTACATTTATTATCACACTATTTTAAATAAAAAAAATAGTAAGGACTTCTACAGCTCTAACTTGGACCATCACTCCATTTCCTGACTAGTACCTGCGATATTCTCATTTCCTGAAGAGAACAATGGAAGAAAAGGGTGAGCTCAACTAGCCTAGTAAAGAATATTATGACTAAGATAATAAAAAATAAATTATCGTTAGCCTTCAATAAATCAGATAAAATATTATGGACAACAAGTTTTAGATCAATATTCGCAGCGAAAATAACAATTTATTAGAATAGTTAAGTAGATAATGATGTCTACTATCTTCTTTGATTTAAAAGTCCATTATCAATATTTTATCCCTGTAACATCAATCAATATACATCTCGAATCAAATATCCATCTTTGCACTACGGGCCAAAGATATTTATTTGTATCATCAGTTGGTCATGTTCATCTCAACACCTGTCAATCTTTGCACTACGGGCCAAAGATATTCATCAGGTAATCATTCATCTCTGCACTACAGGCTAAAGATATTCATCACGTAATTATTCATCTTTGCACTACAGGCCAAAGATATTCAATTATATCACCATTTAGAACTGAGGATGATGAAAAATAATACGAATAACGGATCCAGTGAGATAAAGGACAAATATTAGAGAATTTATCCAGAGTTCAAGAATGAAGATCAAAACCTGGATCCAATCAAAGATGATTTGGAAGAAAAAAAATATTTTTTTACCATAAATAGTACCCCGTGAATAGTAACTCATGAATAGTAACTCAACATGAAAAGATAAAAATTTCACAAGAAAGTTCAGACCAATATTCTAGTGAAATAATATTAGATGAAGCGCAAAACTCAAGTAATATCTGATCATTTCAGGAATTATAGAAGCAATGCTTATCATAGTAAGTTTAGAGTGAGGAATCTGAAATGAAACAATATACGAAACTGCAATTGAATTTTCACCCGTCTGGCAGTAGTCCGCTCAGACAGATTATTTCCACAATTTAATAGCAACTGAATATGAAGGGTTATTCACCAGGCATGCGGTAGTCCGCGTAGACAAGTTATTCCCACAGAATAATAAAGAATAGAATAACAACAGAATTTCACCATGCATGCGGTAGTCCACGTAGACAGGTTATTCCAACAGAATAATAAAGAACGGAATAACAACCCTTACGAGTATTGAAAGAAAATAACTCTATTCATGAATACGAAAGAAATAATACCCCTTACCTTCAAATTTAGAGACTGCACTAGTGTAATAGCAGAATACTTTTCTTCTTTCTCTCTTATTCTCTCTATACTTTCTCTCTCTATAACTTTAGTGAATTGGTGAGAAATAATGAAGAAATGAGCTTCTATTAATAGGTTCGACAGAGTAAAGGTAAAATAGTCTTTTTGCCATAATTTATGACATCATCGCTTACATCATCGATCCTATGATATCATTGCTTACCTTTTCGCTCCGATGACATCCTAGCTTACCTCATCGCTCCGATGACATCATTGTTTGCATCATAAGAGTTCAAATTTAATTTGTACTCTTCCACCTCGTTTAACTTTTATACCATGAATTTATTATAATAATGTTACCATTCTAATTATAAAAATCATACTATTATATAATCACATCATACTACTATAATGTAATATTATAACAATATATTTGAATGAATTATTTTATCAAAAATGATAAAATACCAACTTTCAACAAATGTCACATGTTAAAAATTCTTCCGTTTAAATCCACATTGAATAAATATTTTCTTATCATATGTATCAAAAATTAATTATTATTCACAAATAATATTACAGAACTACAATATTGACAACCAGAAAAGAGGGGGCCTTCCGATAAAGATTTCTCCTTACTGGCGCGCAATTAATCAACCCCTTTTCTAGACAGAACTTCCTTTGGAGTGCATCACTTTGGTTGCTTTTATGCATATTAGATGAAATGCATACTAGAGTAACAAAGATAATAAGTTCTCATTACTTGAAATAATGTTTGTTCTCCTTTGCCTTTCAATGAAGTTCTTGAAGCAGGATCAACTAGAGCAGGATCTAGATCCTGCAGAGGCAACAGGAGTATCAGTTGATGGTACTGGGCGGGTTGGTACATATTTTTATACTGCACCAAAAATTGAGCAAGGGTGGCCAAAAATAATGAGAAGGTGAGTCTGCACGTTGATTTGAAGTGCGTCTATTCGGTTACTCCAGCATTTCTGAATAACTTTAACAACTTGTGAAAATCTGTTCTGCTTCTCATAATCTCATTGGTCCGTTTTGGCAGGTGGACATGTACATCTTTGGAATTGTATTTCTTGAGCTCTGACACCCATTCAACACAACAATAGAGCGACACATTCTCCTATCTGATATGAAGCAGAAGAGAGAACTTCCTTCTGATTGGGTTACTGAATTTCCAGAACAAGCATCTTTATTACGACGCTTGATGTCCCTAAGTCCATCAGATCGTCCATCAGCAACATAACTACTCCAACATGTTTTTCTACCTCAAATGGAATATGAGCTTATCGAAAGTATGTACTTTAGATGTGTCTTTGTATGTGGATGGCTATATAACTTCGAAGAGGTTTTCCTTCAGTTGATAGAAAGAGTTGTGAATGTGTTGGTAAATTAAATATGTTCTGAATTTCTGATAATTTAAAAGATAAAAAGTGAAACAGAAAGACTTATGAGTCATCAAATGTGTGTTAGGGGCTTAAGGCTATCTATTTCACATTTATGCCTCTTGGAAGGATACTTATTTGTTCTTTATACGTTTAGACATTGACACATAGTGAAATCTCCTGGACACGGGCTAGACAATTCATCATATTGTCAAGACTTTTGGATTGTTCTGATGGTCTATGCTACATGCCTTTAATGTTTAGGTATACATTATTTTAACATGATATCTTAAATAGAAATCAAACAGTAGGGGGTTTTCTGAGGAGAAAAAAAAGTGTGTTTAAAAAATAATGTAAAAACTAAACAAAAGGAGTTAAGAAAAGGAAGGTCATATAGAAGGAAAGGTAATACTGTAGGGGTTCTAGAAATAATTTTCTTCTGTGTGATAATAGAAATACATTTACTTCATAATGCATTTGTATGCCAGTATGCAAATGCATACATAGATTTGCCTATTTTTATGCAAACAAGAATCTATAATATTAATTTCTACAATTATTCCCCAAATTATATTATTAGATCTTTCTTGGCAAACATGACACTTATTATAGTTGGGATGATTAAATTAATTCTCTGAAATCTTCTCACTGATATGCTATTACTTCTAAAATGCCTATATCTCTACTAATTTTTTACACCTTAGCTTTGATTAAAATTCGTCTATGGTAGAATTAATATGCAGCTCTTGAGCATTTTCCTTGTGATATAATCTAGTAATTTCCCTACAAATTATTTTCTACCTTACTATGAGATTGCAATAAACGAAATTGTTGAATACAACATTAAATTTTCATATTTTCTGTTTATTATCCTTTTTCCCCCTCAAATATTTTTTTCGGGGGGTGGGGTGGTGGTGGTTGGGAGGGTTTGGTGTCTTGCTAGTTGAGCTAATTGTTATCAAGTGATACTCTTACTAGAATTCGAAGTCTAACAGTTATTATGTCTTTGTAATTAATATTTCTTTTTTAATTACTACTTGTGAGTTATGCAATTTATCCTACAACCTTGGGATATTAGGTTGGTGTATATTTGAAAATTGATCTTTGTCATTATGTCCTCGCCATGACTCTTTCCTACATTTTTATTTATAGTCTGTTTTGGCATGTCTGTCAATTTTTTTTAGAACATGTATGTGTACTTTGTCTCGCTGCTATGGTTGATAATTTTGTCTGCGACATTCAACTTGTATATTTGTCAATCTTGTCATTCATTTTGTCTATACGACTGAAATGCTATTTCATATGTTCTCTTCTGATTGATCCAGTTTTTTATATATAAGTTTAAACAAATACAAGTATTGGTCAACTATAAGGTTGATATAATGTGCAATGTTACAAGGCTTGCTAGTTTTTCAAATTATCTTAATCTGTGTGTCCTCATCCCTCATCTAAGGTAGTCTGGAGCTTTTATTAAGAGGTTCAGTGTTGCGAATTTTCATTATATAATACCTCATTTCACACATGATTTTTTTTCTATTTTACTTTTTTATAATTAAAAGTGTTGTATGCTTTAATTTATATAAAAGAACTCAGGAAAGTGCATTGCAACTCATGGTTATGGACCATAATCCATAATATAATATACATACCTTTAGCATTTTGCTTGTCTATCCCAATATTTATATTGATGAAGTTTTAATTTTAGAGTATACCTGACATAGCTTTTGAGTAGTTTTTCTTACTTTTTTTGCAGTTAAAACAGTTGGCACATTAACGTGTTAGTTTTATAACTGCTAAGATGTGTTTTATCAACTTATTGTCACTTTATCCATGAGAAAAGAAAGGTTGTCCTGTATCTTGTCTTTATCCCCAAATATCTCTTGTTCTTAGCTTAAATTTTGGGGGTAAGTACTGAAACTGAAATTCGAAAACATTTCTCACTATCTCAGGTAAAGAAGCCCCTCTTTCTCTCTCTCTCCACATTTGTGGTTTTTAAGGTTTATTGTTTGTTAGATGTGGTTTTAGGTCGACATGTACCTAAATACTCCTCTGTCCCTCGTCCCCTCCTTGTGTTTGTGTTTGCATGTCTTTGTTTGTGTATGTATCGTTGCTAGCTGGTACAGCCGAAGAGGATTACTTTTCTTTTGTCTATATTTTTTTTCAAATGACAGAGCATTGGTGTGAATTCTATCTTTGTACGCATGTTTTGTTGTGGATTAAACTAACACTAATTTTTTCCCATCCTATGTTTCATTGATATTGTGGGAAACTCGTATGATGCAGCAGTTAGAGGTATGTAGTAACATTCTTGGTGTTTTTTATTTTTATTTTTATTATTATTTTTTGTTTCTGTTTCTGTTTCATTTATTTATTCTTGGTGATTTTAGTAGTGGCTAGAGATCACCTCTGACATGTTGATATACCTGTGTCAGGGTGATACTAAGGGATCTGCTAGGGGTGGAGAAGTGTCTGTCAAGGAGCTAGTTGGAGCTCAGCTTACAAATCCACAGGTATGGTAGCAAAGAGTCGATCTTTGAATGTTTCTTTTGATTCTAATAGCTATATTTAGCATATTTGATATGTTGGAATGAACTAACTACCAATAGTTAACTCTTTATTGTTGTTTTGTTTGGTGGTGTATAAATATTGCACTATACCCATCAGGGTTCTTTCACACAAGGCATTAACTATGTGAATTCTCACATTTGAACTTATATATATATATAGGATAAGGCTCACAAACGGACCGTTCGTTTACGAACAATCTTTTTGCCGTATACTTTTAAATCGAAAAATTGGGCCCAATCTCAATTATGTATTAAAAGTATACGGCAAAAAGATTGTTCGTAAACGGACCGTTCGTTTGCGAACAATCTTTTTTCCGTATACTTTTAAATCGAAAAAGTGGGCCCAATCTCAATTATGTATTAAAAGTATACGACAAAAAGATTGTTCGTAAACGAACAGTCCGTTTGTGAGCCTTATCCTATATGGGGGCCCAATCTCAATTATGTAAGAAAGCTGTGTGCAGTCCAAGAGCTGTAAAAATTGCAATTGCTTCGTCGTTAATATGAATGTCTTATTTTTTTATTGTTAGTCGTAATATCTAAGAAGTTACGCATATCCTGTTAACTTGGTTTAACCAGGGGCTGTGAGGATGGGAATGCAGGTGGTCGTGCTATAGATTGCAATGATGTTAGCTTGACACAATGGTTGGACAACCCGGAACGAGCAGTTGTTGCCCTTGAATGCTTGCATATATTTAGGCAGATAGACATAGTAGAGGTTGTTTTTCTGGCGCATTCACAGGGAATTGATGTTCATAATGTGTGACCCTCCTGCTGTCTTATGACCTCATTCAACCATGTCTCTTTTTTTGAGTCTGCGTCTGGCTTAGATTCAGGTTCAGATTCATATGAGGATGTGTCAAATAACCAAACAGTGGAGTTAGAGGGTTCTTGTTCCCCTTCCCCCAGTAAGCTACATCAACAGGGAAGTCAGTTAGGACCTGAAAATTCTCCGCTTGATATAAATCGAAGAAATGTTTCACAGATGATATCGGGAACCAGTTGCTTGCAGTCAGGTTCAGACAATGTGATGCGTGCATCTTTAGGAGCCAGTAATGTTGAACAAACTGAGGAGAGGAAACATTCTTTCCGATGAAACAGATTTTGCGCATGGAAACAAATTGGTACACTAGTCCAGAAGAGGTTACCGGTGCACCCAGTTCTTGTGCTTCTGATAATTATCAGTTAGGGGTTCTTCTTTTTGAGTTATATTGCACATTTAGCTCGGCTGAAGAAAAAAGCGCAACTATGTCTATCCTGAGACATCAAGTCCTTCCTCCTCAGTTGCTATTGAAGTGGCCTACAAGTAGGCCAAAAATGGAAAAGTTAATCTGCATCTGATGGTTACATAGCTACAGGCTGAGAAACAAATGAGCACAGACCTGCTTGCTGGTGACGAAGTGGATGACAGTGACAATTTATCTCATCTGTGCGTTGGCGTAATCAGTCCTCCACCTTAGTTGCTGCAAATTCAATGGGAAATATAAAGCATTTAGAGATGGTTTAGGTTGATCAATTTTCTCCAGAAGTATTCATGGTCCCGTCTATAGAAGAGACTAATTTTTTGTTGAAAAAAAGATGCAACATTAATAAAGAGAAGATGCTTGTAGCCGAGGATTTGAGTAGCTAAGATCTGTTTCATAAAGTTTATAGCAGCTACAAAATGATCTTTTGATCCCATGTATTTGTAGATAAGAATTTTGTAGAGAAAACAAAGAAGGGTGATTACTTTATTTCATGTATCTGATGTGTAAATCTTACAGTCCAGAATCATTACATTACATACAAAAATGTAATGTTAGAATCATTAAAAAAAAATGTAAATTCTATCTTTGTACGCATGTTTTGTTGTGGCTTAAACTAACACTATTTTTTTCCCATCGTATGTTTCATTGATATTGTGGGAAACTCATATGATGCAGCAATTAGAGGTATGTAATAACATTCTTGGTGTTTTTTGTTTTTGTTTTTGTTTTTGTTTTTGTTTCATTTATTTATTCTTGGTGATTTTAGAAGTGGCTAGAGATCACCTCTGACATGTTGATATACCTGTGTCAGGGTGATACTAAGGGATCTGCTAGGGGTGGAGATGTATCTGTCAAGAAGGAGCTAGTTGGAGCTCAGCTTACGAATACACAGGTATGGTAGCAAAGAGTCGATCTTTGAATGTTTCTTTTGGTTCTAATAGCTATATTTAGCATATTTGATAGGTTGGAATGAACTAACTACCAAAAGTTAACTCTTTATTGTTGTTTTGTTTGGTGGTGTATAAATATTGCAGTATACCCATCAGGGTTCTTTCACACAAGGCATTAGCTATGTGAATTCTCACATTTGAACTTCCAAATAAATCTCTATCCCTCTCTCTCTCTCTATATATATATATGTATATATATATATATATATATTTGTGTGTGTGTTTAACAGGTTATATTTTTCGTTATCAAAATAAAATTGATTAGGGTTCTAATGTCTTGCATATTATTTTGCTTGGGATATAGGTTTATCTAGTGTTTTTCATCTCCATCTTTTGAAAGATCAAGCAACCTTAGATATTGATTTTTTTCATTCATGAACTGCTGTTTAACTTTTGAAGATCTTTTAACATACATTTAAAAGACATTGTGAACTTTGTAAAAAAATGTGTGTTTACTTGAACAAATTTATGTTAAAAAATCACTTCATATTGATTAGAAATTGGAACTTTACTCCATTGACCGTTGAATCCTTTGTTGTTCCATTCTCATTTACTTCCTAAGATTGGATAATAATTTGTTTTCGTTAGACGGCGTACACCGCTTCTTGTCTCATGTTCTCATAAATGATTGTACTTAAATACGCACATCTGTTTAGGTCATATGGTGAAGAGAGTAATCTTCTTTTGAGAACAAATAATATATAGACAACTATAAATTGAGTTTTGCGCTAGAGGAATATCTTGTATAGTTTTGAATATTTTTTTCTCCCATATAACTACTAGCAGTGGCAGGACTATAAATGCCCATGATCTCCCAATTATAATGTGTTGATTTTGTTAAATTAATTCAATACCCATGCTTTAGTTTTGTTTGGTGTTGTGGTTTTGTAGTTCCATTTTAAGGTTTGTTGCAAAACATTTTGTTAGAGTTTATGCCCTAGAGGCTAATTCCTTGATGTAATTGCTTAAACAATTTTGAATTATATTTGATTGAATAAATGAATTATTTTATTATGGTTTTATTTACTGCGTTATATAAATGTTAACATAATAAAAGTCCTTAGAATAGTGATACAAATTATATGGCTTCAAGTATGTGACTTGAACATGAGATCATATAGTTACAATTAGTATCATTACTCTTAAATGTCCCTAGTCGAGTGTCATTGTTAATGGGACAACAATGATACATTGAGACTAGTATGTGGATTGACTGATGGCCAAATCTCATTGGTCATAAATATATGAGATATTGAGTCAATGCATAGGTACATGTTAGAGAACAATGTGCTGGGCAGACCCACCATGAGAATTCTACGTGGAGCATTATGCAAAGTGTCATAAGCAATTCTCATAGTGACAATGATGTAATGATCCTCCGACCTGAAATCACTATATTACTGCACGAGAATTTATGTACTTTGATATCATCAAAGGCCACCTTTAATAGGGTGGACGATAAAGGTGATTATTGGGTATATCATGAATCGTGTGAGGAATATGAGTGATCTAGATGGAATTTAACTCTCCTATATATTAGGGGTGATATCCATAGGCCTCTTGATTGAGTAGGACTATGAAATGCATGGCCATGCTCAAATAGTGATTTGTTTCATATAGTCTATTCATCGATCAAGAAAACTCAGATTAAATTATGAAGAGGATGACACATTCCATGCCTCGAGTTTAATCTAGGATGTCAAGGTTAATAGGATTAAATTACATTGAAACATTGGTCACGAAAAGGTTGTATCGAATCACCGATCTTATTATTATTTGGGTAGCAGTGATGCATTACTAGATGCCGCTCACTGTTTATAATTTTATAATATGATTTTAAAATTATTGCCAACATAATAATAACCTATAGGGTCACACACTTAGAACGTAATTAAAAGGGAATTAATTTAAATTGTATGGATTTAAATATATCAATATGATTGATAGTATTTAAATTATGAATTTAAATTAATAGGATAATTTGTATATATATATATATATATATGTATATTAATTAAGTAAGACTTAATTAAGATATAATATATATATATAAATTCGGATTTTATATTTCTAATTGGATTAGGTTTTGGTTAATTCCTTTAACTGCTATATATATGATATATCAGCCGTCTAAGGTATTAATCGATATCAAAACCCTAGCCGCTCTTAGAGAGAGACTAGAGAGAAAAATTTCGAAAAATCCAGATCCTTGGCGGCTAGTACCGCAGCTTTCCTTGCTGCAGATCGTGTGACGATTCGCGGGACGTTCGTGTGGATACCGTAGAGGCGCAGTTCCGTTGGATTGCGTTGAGGATTCGAAGCAGTTCCAAAATCTCCATCGTCTCCTTTCAGGCTTGAATAATCGGTAAAACATATCTTAACATCTGAATTAATATGTTTTCGCATGGATCCTGTTTTAGGGTTTCGGAAAATTTTTAATTTCCGCTGCGTTTATGTGCCGAAAACCCTACACATTTTTCCTAGCAAACAGGTGCTACTATGCTTTAATAGTGTTTGAAGTTTTATTTATGCAATTATATTTATACTTGTAGAATACAATAAATATAATATGATAATAAAATAAATACATAAAAATACAAATAAAAATAAAAATAAATATACAATACAATACAATTTAATGTCTTAATAAACATTTATAAATAATTAAATATATAATATCATGGTAAAATATAATAAATACATCAAAAAATACAATAAAATAAAAATACAATATAAATAAGTAATAAATTCTATATACACTTATATAGTTATTAATTAAATAATATGTTAAAAATATACAAAATAATAAAATACAAAAAAAAGATCATAAAATAAATATTATATACACTTATAGTTACTAATGAGTACACTTATACGGTAATTAATAAAAATACAATACAATAAACAAAATAAAATACAAGCAATAATTAATTATATTATTACAATCTGTACAAATTATAATAAAATATAATAACGGCTAGTGGAAATCTATTGAGTGGAAGTGGCTATAAACATCAGCTTGGAGTTACAATGGGTAGAGTTGTCGAATTTGTTATCATTCACTTATGTCATCCTTGAAGCTAAATAGACTTAAATTAGTTTCTCTATATTCTT
The DNA here is from genome assembly GCA_020205555.1 of Panax stipuleanatus. NCBI lineage: Eukaryota > Viridiplantae > Streptophyta > Magnoliopsida > Apiales > Araliaceae > Panax > Panax stipuleanatus. The sequence continues at coordinate 145,099,718 of CM035115.1, read as the reverse complement.
TGTTCATGTCTATATTCTTTGTTTGATAAGTAAATCGTTTTAATTGGTATTAGATGTCCACCTTTTTATTTATTTATTATGTTCTCTTCCTTTTCATGTTATATTTGTAATTTATGGTAAAAGGAAAAAATTGCTCCACCAAAGTTTCTAAAAATATTCTTTCTGTGTGTCATGTTTGTCTAGTTGTTCTTGGTGCATGTGTGTGGTGTGCCATTCATTTCCCCACATCCTTTTCTGTTCCATGTTCATTTTTCAAAATAACTTTATATGTTCGTTCAACTAGCCAATATCTCAATTGTCATAATTAATTCCTTGATTGACAGGAAGAAGTTAGAAACCAAATCTTAGCCTTGGAAATAGTTCTTGCAAATAGAAATGAGAAGTTCACTTCTGCAATTTATCGTGTAGGGGAATATGCTGAAGCATGAAGGGAAATGAAAAAAAAGCTTGATTTGCAGTTTCATTGCACATGATCTAACTAGTTAATTGAGGATTTCTTCTTTTTTTATTTGTTTCTTCTTTTGGAAGTATCAAACCCTTATTCCCTATAACTAAAATTGCTATCGAATTTGTTGAGAAAACTGGAGCCAAAAATCAGGTTATAAATGGTTATGCGAACCCACTATTGCATACACATTATTTTACCAGTCACTTCAGAGTGTACCGTGATCATTAATGATGGCTCTGATACCAATTTGTTAGGGTGTTTAGGGGGACCACTGAAGGACCAAGCGGCAATCCATGATCTTACTAGACTCTCAACTATTTCTCAAGTAATAATTAGGCCACAGTGTTTTGAGTGTAAGAGTTTTCTGCTCATTGCAAAAGTAATGTGCAAGCCTTTATTTGGGAGTATATGTTCACATTTAAGGAGAAGCAGTTCAACAATGTTAAACTTCACATGTGATGGTGGAGATTTGTGAAGGTGGATATTTGTTAACTTCACATATGTCATTTGTCTTTGAGTGTGCAGGTGGATATTTATTAACTTCACATGTCATTTGTCTTTGAACGCTTAATATATAAGGTGGGGCTTAAAATCTATTAGTTGAAGCTTTTGATCAAGTTGGATTTAACAAAATTATTCAGTCCTTCAGTAGTTTCCCGACTCCCTAACAAATAGGTTATATACTTCATAAGTTGGGCTACACCTTTTAGGTGTTATAATATCGTTATTTCTTCTCTATACCCTTCAGTCATTTGCATATCAAGTTCGTTTTGTCATTTATTATTGCAAGTTTCTAATTATAATTATATCTACTTGATGGCTCTAAACCATGTTATACACAAATGCATGTAATGCACTTCAGCTTGTACAGTTTCACAATTCATATGCAGCACCTGTCCCTCTAATTACATCCTTGTCATTTGTGACGGACGTACTTTACCGCCATAAAGTTCAATTTAGAAAATACTCGCTAGTGCCTGGGGGGTCTTTGAAACTAATAGGAAAGATGTCTAGAGTGTTGGGATGATAGAGATTTTTGAGGTGACATGCATTTGTGAACCAAGTACTTTAAAGTAGATTTCATTTTTGAAATTCCTTTACGTTGTATTTGGTCAACCCAAAAGCACAGCAAGACATTGATGGAAGGATGAGAGTTTGTAATTTCAGTTGAAAATTTAGCATGTATTTGGACTGTGATTTGATAAGGTTTCAAGTTTAAACCATAAGTTGTGATATTCTGACTTATTGAACTTTGCCATGAAAATCCAGGAAATATAAAAATAAAATAAAATAGTTTTTTGGTTCGTATTTACATGAATTTTAGAAATCATTTTAACATGTCTTGTTTTCTTTTCATTACTTTTGTCAATTTTTTTTATTGAAGTAAGAAAAGAAGCAAAAAAAACACAAATTTTGCTTGCTTTCATTCTTTATTATTCTGATTCACTTTTGAATTTTTATATTTGTTTGTTACAGCTAACCTCAACCATGCTGTATTTGCTTGGCCTCACTTCAAGTACTGATCATCAACCTATACATGATTTTCTCGTCAAAGTAAGCACCTGATAGTTTTGGATATCTTGAAGAACGTAGCTAAATTATCTTTTATGGATATTTGTTTATAATTTATGTTGGACAAATTAGAGTTTGATGCTAATACTACTACTTTTGCTTCTGTAAGGCTTCATTCAAATGGTTAACACTCCTAATTTTTTATCTCTACCTGCTCATATGACCAAAAACTGAAAAACATGTATATCTGGTTTTGAACTCAGTAATTTGGCACATCCCAAGATTCTGAATTTACATTTTAGACCATTTCTTTGTTTGTACACTTATTATTGTTTTAATTTATATAAAATTAGCGTTCATAAATCACACTAATGAAAGTGTATTCAAGAATACAAATAAACCCTAATGAAAATAATACTATATATTCTTTTCAAAAGCTTAAAAAACGGGAAAAAAATAAATAAACAAACAATGTGCGACTTTGGCCTGCATTTTTCTAATTCCTGCATTTCTTCCTACTCTTGTATCCTCATCTTCATCTCATCTAATTCCTGCATTAAAAATTGATCAAATAATTTTGCTTTTTCATATTATTGATTTTAAATAATGGAGGAACTGAATCAAAGTTAATGTGGAGCTTGATAACATGGATAGAATGTTGATGCAGATAGAACTTACGGTCATGGCTGGGGACTAAGAATCATATAATATATCTGTAAATGGTAAATAAGCCAATATAGAACGCCATCACTCAAATACTATACTGGGGAATGAAGAAGATTACACATGATCAAGTAGTTCTTACCTTTCTCACCCACTACATAAAGGAAACAGGAGAGAAAAGGGAGACAACAATCTTTGAGTTTATGTTGCTTAGAGGGCATAAAAGTGAAAACGGGGGTAAACTAAAAGGTATCAACAAATAACACACAGTAAAAATAGAATTAAAAGCACAACAGGATCTTTATTCATACCTTTGTTCTAATTCCAGAAAGTAAGCCTCTTGACACTTTAGAACAGTTGGAAAAGAGTTAACCTAGTAAGGTGGTGTTTGATAAAATTGAGTGTTAAGACCTGAACAGTTTAGACGTCTGAATAATATTGAGCATCTGAATAGAATTATATCTGAATAAAAAAATGTTGTTTGATAATTATTTTTCTCTTGAAGAAGTTCAAGAACCACAAGTTACCACGGAACAAAGTCAGGTACCTAACCAAGTAGAAGAACCTACTGTACCACACCATGTTCGTAAATCTGGAAGAGTACCGAAGATACCTGAGAGGTATGGTTTCGTTATAGAGGATGACGATGAGGTACACATCATGAATGATGATGATCCATTGAATTACGAACAGGCTATGAGTAATAAAGACTCAGGGAAATGGCTTGAAGCCTTACTCCCACTGACCCCTTCATGGATAAACTCATTCTCCAAGAAGGTAGCATGTTTCGCAACAAACACCTTTTGATCAGTTGGATGATAGAAATAATACCCTACGGTTTCTTTAGGGTATCCCACAAATCTACACTTATCGGATTTAGTCTGTAGCTTATCATTTTCAAACTTTTTGACATAAGCTGGACAACCCCAAGTCTTAACATGCTTAAGATTTGGTTTCCTCCCTTTCCACATCTCATATGGAGTCTTTGGGGCGGATTTGGTAGGTACCTTGTTAAGTAGGTATGCAGCCGTTTCTAGGGCATATCCCCAGAAGGAAATTGGAAGGTCGGTAAAACTCATCATGGATCGAACCATGTCCAACAGTGTTTGATTTCTCCTTTCAGATACTCCATTTAACTGTGGTGTACCTGGAGGAGTCCATTGCGAGATTATACCATTTTCTCTGAGACAATTGAGAAACTCACTGCTTAAGTATTCTCCACCTCAATCTGATCGAAGTATCTTAATACTCTTGCCCGTTTGTTTCTCTACTTCACTTCTGAACTCTTTGAACTTTTCAAATGATTCTGATTTGTATTTCATTAAATACACATATCCAAATCTTGAGTGATCATCAGTGAAAGTAATAAAATAAGAATACCCACCCCGTTCACTTGTTGTCATAGGTCCACAAATGTCTGTGTGAATCAATGCCAACAACTCTGTAACTCTCTCCCCTTTTCCACTAAAAGGAGATTTAGTCATTTTACCCATGAGACAAGATTCACAAGTTGGATATGATTCATAATCAGATAGCTCGAGGAGCCCATCTTTATGCAACTTGGATAATCTTGTTTCATTGATATGACCGAGTCTACAGTGCCACATATAGGTATAATTAATATCATCTCTTTTCCTTTTCTTAATTTGTTCAATTTGAAATATATTTTCTTGCAAGTCAAGTGTATAAAGTCCATTTCGCAAATTTCCAATACCATATAAAACATCGTCTTTATAAATAGAACAACCATTGTTCTTTATAATAACGTCAAAATCTTCCATATCCAATACAGAAATTGAAATAATGTTTTTAATAATATTCGGAACATAATAACAATTATTAAGATAAATGGATTTGCCCGAAGGCATTGCTAAACAATAAGTTCCTACAGCTAATGCAGCAACTTTTGCTCCATTTCCCACTCGTAGGATCACCTCATCTTTGTTCAGCTTTCTACTTCTGACCAGTCCCTGCACAGTATTACATATGTGAGAACCACAGCCGGTATCCAATACCCAAGTAGAATTATGACTTTCAGAAAAATTAATTTCAATCATAAACAAACCTTGATTGGAAGTCGAAGCTTCTCCAAGCTTCTTCTCTGCTAGAAACTTCTTGCAGTTCCTCTTCCAATGCCCCGGCTCATTGCAATGAAAGCACATTCCTTTAGCTGGTTTAGGTTTCTTTTGCTCCTTTTCTTTCCCTTTTCCCTTAGCCTTCTTAGATTTCTTCTTTTCAGAAGATACCTTGGGCCTTTTCCTTTTATTGGAAGAATCCACCATCAAGACATGGTTCTTCTTGGATGAGAAGTGACCTTCTGCAGTTTTCAGCATGTTAAGCAGCTCAGGTAAGCTGACATCTAGCTTATTCATGTGAAAATTAACCACAAACTGCGAGAAGGTCTCAGGGAGTGACTGCAAGACCAAGTCTTGACTCAACTCCCCATCCATGACGAACCCAAGCTGTCCAAGGCGTTCAATCAAATTGATTACCTTCAGAACATGAGTCTCGACGGCAGTGCCCTCGGTCATCCGAGATCGGAAGAGCTCCTTAGATATCTCATATCTAGCAGTCCTACTCTGTTCACCATACAACTCCTTGAGGTGAAGCAGCATAGCAGGAGCATCCATTTTTTTCGTGCTGACGGTGAAGCTCGTTATTCATGGATGCGAGCATGATGCATTGAGCCACAGATGCATCATCTTGCCACTTTTTGAAAGTGGCAATCTCTTCCTCAGAGGCTGTTTCTGAAACAGATTCAGGGATAGTGGAATTTAGGACATAAGAAATCTTTTCAGCAGTGAGAACAATTCTCAGATTTCTTAGCCAGTCCTCATAATTCGGGCCGGTAAGCTTATTTGCATCAAGTATGCTTCGTAGTGAGATTAGTGATTTTGACATTTTTAAAATTCTACATGTGAAAAGACAACATTTTAGCAAACATTCATTTTATTAACTTTGCATACCAAAATAAATTTAGGTCTTTATTTTAAATTGGTATCTCCCACTATTTTCATCAAACAATATTACCCTCACTCATATAGTTCGGCAACATCTAATTAAAGATTTGCTAGTGAGATTAAGGATCCCATTTCAAATGTATATAACCTTGTGGATAGCACAACAAGCGATATACAAATAAATAGGTAGACAACTCTTGTCAATTACATCACCATGTAACTCCTTTTATTTTGCCTCTTAAATCATAATGGTCATGTGTGTGCACATCCGAACTAAAATGATTTAAGTTAAGTCCAGCCTAGCACTTCCATAAATTCAAAAAAGAAAAATTTTCGTCCTTGTGGATAGCACAACAAGACTAGATCGTTCAATTTTCTTGATAAGCATCAAATGTGATTAATTAACATCTTAAATATTCAATACTCGCCTTGTGGATAGCACAACAAACTCATATTAAATATTTAATACTCTATTAACTAATCATGCTAGAAGGCGACGTTCGATATTCCAAATATCATTTGAACGCTTCAGACTTAATATTATTTCTTTGAGGGGTTTGTTATTATTTGTCTCATCTTTTTAAGCGCGCATGCACATATATATATAAAATACGCGTCATTTTATTAAACATGCGAAACATGTTTGTATAAAATATAATATATATAATATTTAGCATGCAATATAGAATACTATATTCTACCCGGATTGATTATGGACTTTTATTCTAGTTTGGTTCACTAGAGCCACCAAGTGAACCAAAAGGTCAAACCTAGGAGTGCAAGAATTTAAATTTTAAATGTAACTATTACATTTAAACCCGGGCTCCATACAAACGGGTCTTCACGCGCTCCTCGCTCCTTGGTCTCCAATTTCTTCAAAATAATTCTAACTATCTCTATTACATTAACTATTTAAAATTAAATAGAAACCTTGATCAGCAGTCAAGGGGAAGTACATAGAAAGGAGATAGAATTTACATCGAGAATAAAACTAGAGAAGACGAGGTACGCAGACCCCATTTTATAAAACCCATTCATTCAAGCATTCAACCAAAATAAAATCCAATCACATTGGTCATAGTCCATAATCAACCCCATTTATTATCATACACATCAACATATGCATCAATAAATATCCATTCATCTCATGAATAACAATGCTATTCCATATATGGATCGATGTTATTTAATGGACAAAGGTTTTGCTAAATTTTATTTTTGAAACAAAATAAACTCTTTTATTTTAATCAAAAATAAATCCAAATTAAACTCCTTTAATTTTAGCATTCTGAAATCATATTTCAGATAAAATAAACTTCTTTATTTTAAAACTTTATCAATTAAATAAACAGTTTACTTAATTAATTAAAATCAATTTTTAGGGTCTGTCCAGGTACCGGCGCAGCTGCGCCAGTAATGAACTGGGTAGCTGCGCAGCTGCGCAGGTAGACGGAAGCAGCAGTTTTTGCAGACCGGCGCAGCTGCGCCGGTAATGAACTGGGCAGCTGCGCCGTTCGCCGCAGAAACTTGCAGAAAACAATTTTTGTCCAGAAAAACGATCCAATTCTCACATCAATTCATACATGAAATTATAAAATTGATAATTAGCACAAAGTTAGGCTCTGATACCACTGTTGGGTTTGAATGTAACGCAATCATGCAATCAAATCACATAAATAGGGCGGAAGCGTAAAAACTAGGTTTTCAAAATTTATACAAACCCATAACCATGATCATGCTTTGTGCTTGTTATCAATAACAGAAAAGGGAGAACATGGAATTATACCTTTGAAGATCTAAGCTTCCTCAGGTACAAGTTCTACTCCTTTGATTCCTTTGATTCCTCTGATAGTGGCTCCTTCCCTTGAATAATGTCAGCCACCCAAATGTTTGGCCTCTAACGGTGATCCACCAAGGAAGATGAAGAACTCAAGAAGATGGGTTATTGGCTTAACCTTTGTTTCTATCTCTATAGAATATGTGTACTCCCAACTCTTGGAAAATTTCACACTACTCCTTTATTTCTGATATAAGACTCTCTTATATAGATATTAGGTTAACCCTCCTAATCCAATTAAAATAGGGTTTTATTTAATTAATTAATTAAATACTTTTAATTAATTTATATCCTAATCTTTATTAGGATTGACCTTTTGGTTCACTTGGTGGCTCTAGTGAACCAAACTAGAATAAAAGTCCATAATCAATTCGGGTAGAATATAGTATTCTATATTGCATGCTAAATATTATATATATTATATTTTATACAAACATGCTTCGCATGTTTAATAAAATGACGCGTATTTTATATATATATGTGCATGCGCGCTTAAAAAGATGAGACAAATAATAACAAACCCCTCAAAGAAATAATATTAAGTCTGAAGCGTTCAAATGATATTTGGAATATCGAACGTCGCCTTCTAGCATTATTAGTTAATAGAGTATTAAATATTTAATATGAGTTTGTTGTGCTATCCACAAGGCGAGTATTGAATATTTAAGATGTTAATTAATCACATTTGATGCTTATCAAGAAAATTGAACGATCTAGTCTTGTTGTGCTATCCACAAGGACGAAAATTTTTCTTTTTTGAATTTATGGAAGTGCTAGGCTGGACTTAACTTAAATCATTTTAGTTCGGATGTGCACACACATGACCATTATGATTTAAGAGGCAAAATAAAAGGAGTTATGGTGATGTAATTGACAAGAGTTGTCTACCTATTTATTTGTATATCGCTTGTTGTGCTATCCACAAGGTTATATACATTTGAAATGGGATCCTTAATCTCACTAGCAAATCTTTAATTAGATGTTGCCGAACTATATGAGTGAGGGTAATATAGTTTGATGAAAATAGTGGGAGATACCAATTTAAAATAAAGACCTAAATTTATTTTGGTATGCAAAGTTAATAAAATGAATGTTTGCTAAAATGTTGTCTTTTCACATGCAGAATTTTAAAAATGTCAAAATCACTAATCTCACTACGAAGCATACTTGATGCAAATAAGCTTACCGGCCCGAATTATGAGGACTGGCTAAGAAATCTGAGAATTGTTCTCACTGCTGAAAAGATTTCTTATGTCCTAAATTCCACTATCCCTGAATCTGTTTCAGAAACAGCCTCTGAGGAAGAGATTGCCACTTTCAATAAGTGGCAAGATGATGCATCTGTGGCTCAATGCATCATGCTCGCATCCATGAATAACGAGCTTCAGCGTCAGCACGAAAAAATAGATGCTCCTGCTATGCTGCTTCACCTCAAGGAGTTGTATGGTGAACAGAGAGGACTGCTAGATATGAGATATCTAAGGAGCTCTTCCGATCTCGGATGACCGAGGGCACTACCGTCGAGACTCATGTTCTGAAGGTAATCAATTTGATTGAACGCCTTGGACAGCTTGGGTTCGTCATGGATGCGGAGTTGAGTCAAGACTTGGTCTTGCAGTCACTCCCTGAGACCTTCTCGCAGTTTGTGGTTAATTTTCACATGAATAAGCTAGATGTCAGCTTACCTGAGCTGCTTAACATGCTGAAAACTGCAGAAGGTCACTTCTCATCCAAGAAGAACCATGTCTTGATGGTGGATTCTTCCAATAAAAGGAAAAGGCCCAAGGTGTCTTCTGAAAAGAAGAAATCTAAGAAGGCTAAGGGAAAAGGGAAAGAAAAGGAGCAAAAGAAACCTAAACCAGCTAAAGGAATGTGCTTTCATTGCAATGAGCCGGGACATTGGAAGAGGAACTGCAAGAAGTTTCTAGCAGAGAAGAAGCTTGGAGAAGCTTCGACTTCCAATCAAGGTTTGTTTATGATTGAAATTAATTTTTCTGAAAGTCATAATTCTACTTGGGTATTGGATACCGGCTGTGGTTCTCACATATGTAATACTGTGCAGGGACTGGTCAGAAGTAGAAAGCTGAACAAAGATGAGGTGATCCTACGAGTGGGAAATGGAGCAAAAGTTGCTGCATTAGCTGTAGGAACTTATTGTTTAGCAATGCCTTCGGGCAAATCCATTTATCTTAATAATTGTTATTATGTTCCGAATATTATTAAAAACATTATTTCAATTTCTGTATTGGATATGGAAGGTTTTGACGTTATTATAAAGAACAATGGTTGTTCTATTTATAAAGACGATGTTTTATATGGTATTGGAAATTTGCGAAATGGACTTTATACACTTGACTTGCAAGAAAATATATTTCAAATTGAACAAATTAAGAAAAAGAAAAGAGATGATATTAATTATACCTATATGTGGCACTGTAGACTCGGTCATATCAATGAAACAAGATTATCCAAGTTGCATAAAGATGGGCTCCTCGAGCTATCTAATTTTGAATCATATCCAACTTGTGAATCTTGTCTCATGGGTAAAATGACTAAATCTCCTTTTAGTGGAAAAGGAGAGAGAGTTACAGAGTTGTTGGCATTGATTCACACAGACGTTTGTGGACCTATGACAACAAGTGCACGGGGTGGGTATTCTTATTTTATTACTTTCACTGATGATCACTCAAGATTTGGATATGTGTATTTAATGAAATACAAATCAGAATCATTTAAAAAGTTCAAAGAGTTCAGAAGTGAAGTAGAGAAATAAACGGGCAAGAGTATTAAGATACTTCGATCAGATCGAGGTGGAGAATACTTAAGCAGTGAGTTTCTCAATTGTCTCAGAGAAAATGGTATAATCTCACAATGGACTCCTCCAGGTACACCACAGTTAAATGGAGTATCTGAAAGGAGAAATCGAACACTGTTGGACATGGTTCGATCCATGATGAGTTTTACCGACCTTCCAATTTCCTTCTGGGGATATGCCCTAGAAACGGCTGCATACCTACTTAACAAGGTACCTACCAAATCTGCCCCAAAGACTCTATATGAGATGTGGAAAGGGAGGAAACCAAATCTTAAGCATGTTAAGACTTGGGGTTGTCCAGCTTATGTCAAAAAGTTTGAAAATGATAAGCTACAGACTAAATCCGATAAGTGTAGATTTGTGGGATACCCTAAAGAAACCGTAGGGTATTATTTCTATCATCCAACTGATCAAAAGGTGTTTGTTGCGAAACATGCTACCTTCTTGGAGAAAGAGTTTATCCATTAAGGGGTCAGTGGGAGTAAGATATATCTTGAAGAAGTTCAAGAACCACAAGTTACCACGGACCAAAGTCAGGTACCTAACCAAGTAGAAGAACCTACTGTACCACACCATGTTCGTAAATCTGGAAGAGTACCGAAGATACCTGAGAGGTATGGATTCGTTATAGAGGATGACGATGAGGTACACATCATGAATGATGATGATCCATTGAATTACGAACAGGCTATGAGTAATAAAGACTCAGGGAAATGGCTTGAAGCCATGAAATCTGAAATGGACTCCATGTATGAAAACAAAGTATGGTCTTTGGTTTCACCACCTGAAGGTATTAAACCTATTGGGTGTAAATGGGTTTTTAAGAAAAAGACTGGAGCAGACGGAAAGGTAGAGACCTATAAGGCCCGACTGGTTGCAAAAGGTTTCAAACAAAGACAAGGAGTTGACTATGATGAAACCTTCTCACCAGTAACTATGCTCAAGCCCATTCGGATTTTGCTTGCGATTGCAGCTTACAACGACTATGAGATCTGGCAGATGGACGTGAAAACGGCATTCCTCAATGGGAAACTTGAGGTGGATGTGTATATGACACAGCCAGAGGGATTTATTTCAAAAGTTGGAACAAATCAAGTCTGTAAGCTACAACGATCCATTTATGGGTTGAAGCAAGCTTCTCGTAGATGGAACATTCGTTTTGATGAGACAATCAAAGAGTTTGATTTTATCAAAAACGAGGATGAACCATGTGTATACAAGAAGGTTAGTGGGAGCGCAGTATCATTCCTTGTATTATATGTTGATGATATATTACTGATAGGGAATGACATTCCTATGTTACAATCCATTAAAATCTGGTTATCTAAAAACTTCTCCATGAAGGACTTGGGTGAAGCATCCTATATTTTGGGGATAAAGATCTATAGAGATAGATCTAAAAGGATGCTCGGCTTATCCCAAGGAACGTACATTGATACGATGCTAAAGAGGTTTATTCTCTAATAAGCACCTACATACTTGCTTTAGTGTCTCCACACAAATGACCATGAGATCAGTCATCCTCATCCAATGAGCAAGCAACATATGTACCAATCTATCCGGATTTACTAATCCCCTTTTTAGTAATCCCACGATTGGGAACTATTTTAGTTTTAAAGCTTTCTAAGAATTTAGATCTCATTAGCATGATCAACATCATGATTCTAAAAGCATTGCTTAAAACTATGGGTTATTTACATATTATAAAAACAGCACCATGTAGATAATTAAATGCCTTTAATAAATAAATATTTTATTAATAAATAAATAAGATTGTTTACAAAGTATGTGCTTTATCATCATACATGATTGGCTTGTATGCACATTACTATCAATAATTCCTCCTTTGAATGGGCATACTGCTTGAATCGGCCCTTTGATTCTGTCCTTGCAATACTAAGGACACTTCTTCCTCTTTCTTCTTATGTGCTCTGCAAGGATTACTCCCATAATTTACGGATTGGATATGTTTGGCCACAGCTTCTAAGGTGGTCAGGTCCTTGATCTTCACAGACTTCAGCCCCATTTCGGCCATCTCGTCGTGCTTGATCATCTCAGAGAATGATTGTATTATGCCTGCTAGGACCCTCTCGTAATACGGAGCTTCTTGAATATTGATGAAGGTCATGACTATCTCAGACTCAGTTATGGATGGGGTGAATTGTGCTGCAACCTGTCTCCACCGTTGACCATACTCTCTGTAAGACTCCAAATTTTATGAATAAGATTTAATTTTCTTTATATATTATTTTAAAATAGTAAGGTGTTGATTTGATAAATGTGATAAGTTATAGGTGAAATGTGCAAAGTTTACAAAGTAAGCAAGTGGTTATAAAATATTCGTTGTGTCGAAAAATATTCGTTTGGTCGAGGAATATTCTTTTTGTTGGAGAATATTCGTACGACGGCGCAGTCATTGGTGGACCCCATAACGGAATGAATGTCGGATATAGAAAGCGATAAAAGTAACTTTTTTATAAAAATAACGGTAAAACTGTTACCGTTAGTACTGTTGAAATACCCGGTGGTTAAAATACAGTAATACGCGGTGTTGCACGGTAACACACGGTATTGCACAGTATTTCAAATTATTGATTCTTACGTAGGAAGACACTTACTCAATTATTGTTACAGTAATTACTATTCAATATTTTATATTATTGATTCAATAATTGCATAATATTTTATTGCTTCAATATTTGCTACGTTGATATTTTATATCAATAAGTGCTACTTTGCTATTTTATATTATTGATTCAATAATCGTCATTGTAGATTATTTCAAATTATCAAATCAATAATTCATATTATTTGAATAATATTATTAGATAGCATTATTGGCAATGTCTAAGGAAGTTCTGTCTAGGAAAGGGGTTGATTAATTGCGCGCTAGTAAGGAGAAATCCTTATCGGAAGGCTCCCTCTTTCCTGGGAACGACCTGTTTGTCAATATTGTAGTTCTGTAATATTATTTGTGAATAATTAATTTTTGATACATATGATAAGGAAATATTTATTCAATGTGGATTTAAACGGAGGAATTTTTAACACGTGACATTTGTTGAAAGTTGATATTTTATATTGTCCGATAAAATAATTCATTCAAATATATTATTATAATATTACATTATAGTAGTATGATGTGATTATATAATAGTATGATTTTTATAATTTGAATGGTAACATTATTATAGTAAATTCATGGTATAAAAGTTAAACGAGGTGGAAGAGTGCAAATTAAATTTGAACTCTTATGATGCAACCAATGATGTCATCGGAGTGATGAGATAAGCAATGATGTCATCGGAGCGATGAGATAAGCAATGATGTCATAGATCTATGATGTAAGCGATGATGTCATAAATTATGGCAGAAAGACTATTTTACCCTTACTCTGTCGAGCCTATAAATAGAAGCTCATTTCTTCATTATTTCTCACCAATTCACTGAAGCTATAGAGAGAAAGTATAGAGAGAATAAGAGAGAAAGAAGAAGAGTATTCTGCTATTACGCTAGTGCAGTCTCCAAATTTTAAGGTAAGGGGTATTATTTCTTTCGTATTCATGAAGAGAGTTATTTTCTTTCAATACTCGTAAGGGTTGTTATTCCATTCTTTATTATTCTGTTGGAATAACCTGTCTACGCGGACTACCGCATGCATGGTGAAATTCTGTTGTTATTCTATTCTTTATTATTCTGTGAGAATAACCTGTCTACGCGGACTACCGCATGCCTGGTGAATAACTCTTCGTATTCAGTTGTTATTAAATTATGAAAATAATCTGTCTGAGCAGACTACCGCCAGACGGGTGAAAATGCAATTGCAGTTTCGTATATTGTTTCATTTCAAATTCCTAACTCTAAACTTACTACGGTAAGTATTGCTTCTATAATTCCTGAAATGATCAGATATTACTTGAGTTTTGTGCTTCATCTAATATTATTTCACTAGAATATTGGTCTGAACTTTCTTGTGAAATTTTTATCTTTTCATATCGAGTTACTATTCACGAGTTACTATTCATAGGGTACTATTCACGATAAAAAAAATTCTTCCAAATCATCTTTGATTGGATCCAAGTTTTGATCTTCATTCTTGAACTCTGGGTAAATTCTCTAATATTTGTCCTTTATCTCACTGGATCCGTTATTCATATTATTTTTCATCATCCTCAGTTCTAAATGGTGATATAACTGAATATCTTTGGCCTGTAGTGCAAAGATGAATAATTACGTGATGAATATCTTTGGCCTGTAGTGCAAAGATGAATGATTACTTGATGAATATTTTTGGCCCGTAGTGCAAAGATGGACAGGTGTTGAGATGAACATGACCAACTGATGATACAAATGAATATCTTTGGCCCATAGTGCAAAGATGGATATTTGATTCGAGATGTATATTGATTGATGTTACAGGGATAAAATATTGATGATGGACTTTTAAATCAAAGAAGATAGTAGACATCATTCTCTACTTAACTCTTCTAATGAATTGTTATTTCCGCTGCGAATATTGATTTAAAACTTGTTGTCCATAATATTTTATCTGATTTATTGAAGGCTAACGATAATTTATTTTTCATTATCTTAGTCATAATTTTCTTTACTAGGCTAGTTGAGCTCACCCTTTCCTTCCATTGTTCTCTTCAGGAAATGAGAATATCGCGGGTACTAGTCGGGGAATGGAGTGATGGTCCGAGTTAGAGCTGTAGAAGTCCTCACTAATTTTTTTTATTTAAAATAGTGTGATAATAAATGTAATGAGGACTTAGTTTGAATGTTAATATTTTCTACAAGTCTGTATTGGCAATCACAGTTGTGTGGTCGTATTTTGCACGACCGTGTGATATGAAAGATTATATTTAAATTTTGTTGAGTGTATTTGACGACTCAAAATGGGTTGAGTATTGAACCTATTTTGGGGGCGTCACAGTTGGTATCAGAGCTTAGGGATATGATCTCTGGCGGAGATCTGGTAATAGAACTAGGAGGGGAGAGACGAGTAAAACCTTCGCTAGTGTGTCCTACCTAAGCTTAATTGTTATTTAATTGGTCGGTTGGAACATAGGGTTAATATGTGATATGTTAATTTGTTTGATTAACCCTTGTTTTGTGGCAGTATTTGAGAATGGCAGCTGCAAATTTAAACAATGGAGTAAATGAGACCGTTGAGAAAACTTTAATCACCAACGAGGAGAACGTGCAACAGGAAGGCCATACTCCTCTTGTAAGCAACCCTACCGAAGAAATGATAAATGACGGGATGTTTAGAAGCTTTTTGCAGTTCATGCAAAACCAGACGAGGGAGACTCGTGTTCATAATACTGGTGGAAATAACAACTCGCGGCTTGTCGCTACCAAGCAGTTTAAAGAGTTGGGACCACCAGAGTTTCAGGGAAAGCCAGATCCAATCAAGGCAGAAAATTGGATTAAGCAAATTACCAAGATATTTGATGTCTTGGGATGCACGGAGGAACAGAAGGTTCGATTTTCCACCTTTATATTCCGAGGAGAAGCAGATTACTGGTGGGAATCTGTGAAGCGTACCCAGTCTGCCGCACTTAAGATGACTTGGGGGGCGTTCCAGAAACTGTTCAATGACAAGTACTTTCCAGTAAGTATTCGTCACAAGAAAGAGGTAGAGTTCATCAGACTGGAACAGAACAACATGATTGTGTCCCAGTACGAGGCTAAATTCGCGGAGTTATCCCGGTTTGCACCTCATTTGGTGGAGAATGAGGAACGTATGACGCGGATGTTTCTGAGAGGTTTGAAACCCGAGATTCGTCAATACCTCATTTCTCACAAATTTTCTCTATATTCGGATGTACTGAACAGGGCCCAGTTATTAGAACGAGATAATGATTATGTTCAACCAAGGGACAACAACCAGGGTCATACCGGTGGCAGCAGTCATCGGAACAATGACAACCAGCGGGAAGAAAAATATCATGACAGAAGCGATAACCACTCCGGTGGTAATCGTGGCCATGATAATAGAAGAAGCGAGTCGGGGGGAGATTTCAAAAAGAGAAGATTCAACAATGATAACGCAAAAATGTTGACAGCAGTACCAGCATCAACTGTTTCTAGGGGAGGAGAACGACCACCGGTCGTATGCTATAAATGCGGGCAAGAAGGACACATCAGTCCAAACTGCCCACAACAATTCAAGGTATGTTATAACTGTGGAAAGGAAGGACATATAGCTAGAGAGTGTCCGGTTGCGAAACCAAGTCCAGCGGGGGTGGTGATTCCAAAGGCTGTCCCGGACAAATCAAAGTCGGTGGTTCCTGGAAGAGCGTTTGTCGTGAGTGCCCAAAACGCAAGGAACCCGAACGAATTTATCACGGGTTAGTTAATCGTACACTTTTGTGAAGTCTATACCTTATTAGATATCGGTGCTATTCGTTCTTTTATTTCACCTGTTTGTGCTCAACGTTTGAACTTGACTTCTGAGAAATTAGACTTTGACTTATCTGTTGAAACTCCGTTGGGAGAAACCTTTGTTACATCTATAGTTTACAAATCTTGCTCGATTCAAATTGGTACCCTCACCCTACCTGTTGATCTTATATCTTTGAAAATACTTGCATTTGATGTGATTTTAGGAATTAACTGGTTGACCATTTATCATGCCAAAATTGATTATTTTTGTAAGGTTGTTAGTTTTCATATTCCTAACCAACCTATTGTACGAATTCAAACAACCAAACCACTAAAATCAATCAATGTTATTTTAAGTCATAAAGCTATTCGTTTATTAAAAAACGGATGTCAAGCTTTCTTAGCCCATGTCACTGATCTAAACCAGAATATGTCAGGTTTGAATGATATTTCTGTTGTTAATGAGTTTTCTGATGTATTTCCTGAAGAACTTCCTGGTCTACCCCCAGAACGTGAAGTTGAATTCTTTATTGACCTTAAGTCCAGTACAAAACCCATTTCTAAAATCCCATATCGAATGGCTCCTATTGAACTTCAGGAGTTAAAGGTTCAACTACAGGAGTTGTTAGACATCAATTTTATACGTCCTAGTACGTCTCCTTGGGGTGCTCCTATTTTATTCGTAAAGAAGAAAGACGGTAGTATGCGACTATGTATTGACTATCGGGAGTTGAATCATGTCACCATCAAAAATAAGTATCCGCTACCTCGCATTGATGACCTGTTCGACCAGTTGCAAAGTGCGCAATTCTTCTCAAAGATCGATCTCTGTTCTGGATATCATCAGTTAGAGATTAGAACTGATGACATTCCAAAGACTACCTTTAAAACTCGATACGCGCATTACAAATTTTTAGTTATATCTTTTGGATTGACCAATGTCCATGCTGCGTTCATGGACATGATGAATCAAAAATTTAAGAAATATTTGGATCATTTCGTGGTTGTTATTATTGATGACATCCTAAAGCCTCAAATATTTCTTCACCAAGAACGAACTCAATATGCGACAATGACGTTGGCTTCAGCTGTCTAAAGATTACGACCATTCCATTCTATACCATCCTGGAAAAGGGAACGTGGTAGCTAACGTGTTGAGTAGAAGATTATATGCAGGAACGAATGCAATGCTTTCAAGGCCTATTTTGTGTGATTTACAAAAGATGGAGATAGAGTTCAAGACTCCGAGGACCCATGAGATGATATCAAGTATATGCGTAGAACCATCTTTGATTGATAAAGTTAAAGTTGCTCAAGCTACAGACTCGGAGCTGATGAATATGAGGAAGAAGGTGCAAGAAGGTGCTATTCCAGAAGCAAGGATTGATGAAAAAGGAATACTTCGAGTCAACTCCAGACTTTGTGTTCCTGACGATTCTGATTTGAAGTATAGAATCATGATGGAGGCATACAACACACTGTTTGCAATCCATCTTGGGAGTACCAAAATGTATCGTGATCTTCGACATACATTTTGGTGGAGCAATATGAAAAGAGAGATCACGAAATTTATCTCGAGGTGTTTAACGTGTTAACGTGTCAAGGCGGAGCATCAAGTGCCAAAGGGTCCATTGCAACCACTTGAGATTCCAAAGTGGAAGTGGGAACACATTACCATGAATTTCGTTACGGGTCTTCCCAAGATTTCTCAAGGCATAGATGCAATTTGGGTTATTGTTGATAGATTAACCAAGTCTGCTCATTTCTTGCCTATACGAGAGATTTATTCCCTTGAACATCTTGCTCGTATGTACGTGAATGAGATTGTGAGATTGCATGGCATGCCAGTATTCATAGTTTCGGACCGTGACCCAAGATTCACTTCACGATTTTGGGTCAGCTTACAGAAAGCTATGGGCACGGATTTACGATTTAGTTCGGCATATCATCCACAAACGGATTGGCAATCGGAAAGGACTATCTAAACTCTTGAAGATCTATTGAGACTCTGTGTTCTAGACTTCGAAGGGAGTTGGGATAAGTACCTACCATTGGTGGAATTCTCCTACAACAACAGTTATCAGGCAAGTATAGGCATGGCTCCATTCGAGGCGTTGTATGGACGAAAATGTCATTCTCCAGTATGCTGGGATGAGGTGGGTGAAGCAACATTATTGGGACCGGAGTTAGTACGTATGACTACGAAAAAGATTCAAATGATCCAGCAACGTATACAAACTGAACAAGATCGACAAAAGAGTTATGCTGATCTTCATTGAAGAGACGTGGAGTTTAATGTCGGAGATCATGTATTATTACGTGTTGCTCCATGGAAAGGAGTTACGAGATTCTGAAGAAAGGAAAGCTCAACCCACGATTCATTGGTCCATTTGAAATCCTTGATCGAGTAGGAAATGTGGCCTATAGACTCGCCTTACCTCCAAGCATGTCTCGTGTTCATAACGTTTTTCACATATCTGTGCTTCGTAAATATGTGAAAGATCCAAACCACATTATTGAGTTAGAATCAGACGAGATAGCTGAAGGTTTAACATACGAGGAGGTACCTATCAAGATCTTGGATAGAAAGGAACATGTCCTACGCTCAAAGGTTATACCTCAAGTTAAAGTTTTGTGGAGGAACCATGATATCGAGGAAATGACCTGGGAGTTAGAATCGGAAATAAAAACGAGGTATCCTCACCTTTTCGACATACCAGGTACGTACGTCAATTTCGAGGACAAAATTTCATAAGGAGGGGAGGTTGTAAAACCCTAAATTTTATGAATAAGATTTAATTTTCTTTATATATTATTTTGAAATAGTAAGGTGTTGATTTGATAAATGTGATAAGTTATGGGTGAAATGTGCAAAGTTTACAAAATAAGCAAGTGGTTATAAAATATTCATTGTGTCGGGGAATATTCGTTTGGTCGAGGAATATTCTTTTTGTTGGAGAATATTCGTACGACGGCGCAGTCATTAGTGGACCCCACAACGGAATGAATGTCGAATATAGAAAGCGACAAAAGTAACCTTTTTATAAAAATAACGATAAAACTGTTACCGTTAGTATTGTTGAAATACCCGGTGGTTAAAATATAGTAATACGCGGTGTTACACGGTCGCACACGGTATTGCACAGTATTTTGAATTATTGATTCTTACGTAGGAAGACACTTACTCAATTATTGTTACAATAACTACTGTTCAATATTTTATATTATTGATTCAATAATTGGATAATATTTTATTGGTTCAATATTTGCTACGTTGATATTTTATATCAATAAGTGCTACTTTGCTATTTTATATTATTGATTCAATAATTGTCATTGCACATTATTTTAAATTATCAAATCAATAATTCATATTATTTGAATAATATTATTAGATAGCATTATTGGCATTATCTAAGGAAGTTCTGTCTAGGAAAGGGGTTGATTAATTGCTCGCCAGTAAGAAAAAATCATTATCAGAAGTCCCCCTCTTTCCTGGGAACGACCTGGTTGTCAATATTTTAGTTCTGTAATATTATTTGTGAATAATTAATTTTTGATATATATAATAAGAAAATATTTATTCAATGTAGATTTAAACGAAGAAATTTTTAACATGTGACATTTGTTGAAAGTTGGTATTTTATCTTGTCAGATAAAATAATTCATTCAAATATATTATTATAATATTACATTATAGTAGTATGATGTGATTATATAATAGTATGATTTTTATAATTTGAATGGTAACATTATTATAGTAAATTCATTGTATAAAAGTTAAACGAGGTGGAAGAGTGCAAATTGAATTTGAACTCTTATGATGCAAACAATAATGTCATCGGAGCGATGAGGTAAGCAATGATGTCATCGAAGCGATGAGGTAAGCAATGATGTCATAGATCGATGATGTAAGTGATGATATTATAAATTATGGCAAAAATACTATTTTACCCTTACTCTGCCGAACCTATAAATAGAAGCTCATTTCTTCATTATTTCTCGCCAATTCACTAAAGCTATAGAGAGAGAAAGTATAGAGAGAATAAGAGAGAAATAAGAAGAGTATTCTGCTATTACGCTAGTACAGTCTCCAAATTTTAAGGTAAGGGTACTATTTCTTTCGTATTCATGAAGAGAGTTATTTTCTTTCAATACTCGCAAGGGTTGTTATTCCATTCTTTATTATTCTGTTGGAATAACCTGTCTACGCGGACTACCGCATGCATGGTGAAATTCTGTTGTTATTCTATTCTTTATTATTCTGTGGGAATAACCTGTCTACGCGGACTACCGCATGCCTGGTGAATAACTCTTCGTATTCAGTTGTTATTAAATTGTGAAAATAATCTGTCTGAGCGGACTACCGCCAGACGGGTGAAAATTCAATTGCAGTTTCGTATATTGTTTCTTTTTAGATTCCTAACTCTAAACTTACTACGGTAAGTATTGCTTCTATAATTCCTGAAATGATCAGATATTACTTGAGTTTTGCGCTTCATCTAATATTATTTCACTGGAATATTGGTCTGAACTTTCTTGTGAAATTTTATCTTTTCATATCGAGTTACTATTCACGAGTTACTATTCACAGAGTACTATTCACGGTAAAAAAAATCTTCCAAATCATCTTTGATTGGATCCAAGTTTTGATCTTCATTCTTGAACTCTGGATAAATTCTCTCATATTTGTCCTTTATCTCACTAGATCCGTTTTTCATATTATTTTTCATTATCCTCAGTTCTAAATGGTGATATAACTGAATATCTTTGGCCTGTAGTGCAAAGATGAATAATTACGTGATGAATATCTTTAGCCTGTAGTGCAAAGATGAATGATTACCTGATGAATATCTTTGGCCCGTAGTGCAAAGATGGACAGGTGTTGAGATGAACATGACCAACTGATGACATAAATGAATATCTTTGGCCCATAGTGCAAAGATGGATATTTGATTCGAGATGTATATTGATTGATGTTACAGGGATAAAATATTGATGATGGACTTTTAAATCAAAGAAGATAGTAGACATCATTCTCTACTTAACTCTTCTAATGAATTGTTATTTTCGCTGCGAATATTGATCTAAAACTTGTTGTCCATAATATTTTATCTGATTTATTGAAGGCTAACGATAATTTGTTTTTCATTATCTTAGTCATAATATTCTTTACTAGGCTAGTTGAGCTCACCCTTTCCTTCCATTGTTCTCTTCAGGAAATGAGAATATCGCGGGTACTAGTCGGGGAATGGAGTGATGGTCCGAGTTAGAGCTGTAGAAGTCCTCACTAATTTTTTTTATTTAAAATAGTGTGATAATAAATGTAATGAGGACTTAATTTGAATGTTAATATTTTCTACATGTCTGTATTGACACTCACAGTTGTGTGGTCGTATTTTGCACGACCGTGTGATATGAAAGATTATATTTGAATTTTGTTGAGTGTATTTGACGACTCAAAATGGGTTGAGTATTGAACCTATTTTGGAGGCGTCACACTCTCTGAATGATTCAGTACTTTGTTTCTTGATTTTGGTTATCTGATATCTGTCCAGAGCCAGCTGAGACTGGAAACTGTATTGACTGAGGAATGCATGGGCCAACTCTTCCCAACTGTGAATTTTGGAGTTATCTAGACGGACGTACCAGGCTCTATATTATCCGGTCAGACTCTTATGAAATAACTGCATTCAGAGTTTCTCATCCTCTGCATAGGATCCGAACTTTCCAATGAATACTTTCAAATGGGTGTATGGGTCTCCCAATCCATCGTATTTCTCAAAATTAGGAGTTCTAAATTTTTTGGGATAACGAGCTCCAGGAAAAATACATAGGTCTGAATAATTGCCACTGCCAAATGCCCTAGTCCCTTTGATATATCAGATGGTTTCTTCCATCTGGTGTACTTTCTTTTGAATGTCACCAGCTTCCTGTTCTTTGTTAAGGATGGTGATTTCAGGGGTTTTATTAGGTGTGTCCTGGTTTTGTGGTCCAAGAATCTAAGTATCTATCTTTTCGGTCTCTTGATTGCCACCAGGTGTTCCTAGTTTTGTATGTCCCTATGCTTGCTTCCTTTTAAGACCTTTACTTTGTTCTCTTAGGAAATTGGCCAATTCGGCTATTTGGTTCTTTAATCCTTCAAACTCTTCCCTAGATACAGGGGTAAATCCTGGCTGAGCACTAGAAGTCATGTCCGTGGATAGACTTAGTGCTTTCTTAGACTTTAGATCTATTAACAGGACAAATTTTTCACCTACAACAAAAATGTAGGCGTGTCAATTTCCTGAGGTATGTAGGGATAGGATGAATGCTATGATGTGTTTTGTGGTTTTTTAATTTTATCCTGCAAAACAGAGGTCAGTTGTTTTGATGACAGGATGACATGACAATATATATATAACAAGGAATGTAAAATTTTATTATGATATTTACATTGTGTTCCTTTACATTTGGAATTAAAAACTTGACATTGAATTGAAAGAGGAAGTCATGAAGAAGCTTCCCATCGGATTTGGTTAATTAGAGGCTGACCTATCTTAGGCTACTCTCTCTGCTTTTTTGGCATGAAGGTCTTCAGATCATCGCAATCTACTAGAGGGAATATTAATCCGATCTTTCAACTGGAGCGAATCTGAGTGGTGCTTTTTCTTGAGCCCCAAAGACTTAGTCGCCCTCGAAGACATTACTTATCACCGATGGGTTTGCCTCCTGGTGGAGGAATCACATAACATACATTCACATACATCGCGTCTCACCGTTATGCATATGATGACATGGGTTCGAAGCACTAACATGGGTGCGAAGCACTAAAAAGTAGGAAAACATTCATTCACATTCATTTAATGAAAAGACGCATCATTCACACATACACAGATTTAAAAGTGAAATTTTTGAAAAGATTTTGAATGCGGCCTAAGCCCTCTACTGGTGTCCCCAGTAGAGTCGCCACCTGTCGACGTCTGGAAAAAATTCGCGAGTCGGGTCATAACCCGGATCTTTCTCTTTTCCTAAGTTTTGTCTACCCTTATTCTTTTTACTTGTGAAAGAGGTTTTGAAGGGTTTTTTAGGAAAAGGCCAACATGTATCATGTCGACGATTTGAACGTTTTACAGAGTCGTCAGTTGGTAGATTTGAAATGGTTGTACCAACTCAACCGAGTTTTGTTTGAAAGGAGGCCCAATTGTTGGACACTGTCGAAACTTGATCTTTGAAACTGAAGTTTTGAGTTCGGGGGCTTGGTTAAGTGTGGGGAAGGTGTTAGGCACCCCACAACTCTCGTGTAAACACGGTACCGCATCTTTTCAATATTTTCCTTTTAAATCTGCAATGTGTGTGTGAATGCTGGAAGAAATTGGGCCTATGCTTTGATTGGAAGTATGTTTATGCATCGTTGAACCTATATACGAAGGGTTTGATTTGATTTGCAAAAAGTCTTTGATTTGATTTGCAAAAAGTGTTTGATTTGATTTGCAAAAGCTTCTTTTTTCGATAAGATTATTGAAATTATGTTTTGAAAGCAGGTTCTCAAACCCTTATGCTAACATAAAAATTGAAGCATATCGATACTTCAGTTTTATATTTTCAGCATTAAGGCTCAATTTGAATGGTGATTGTAGGGCTGCGAAGCATCCTCGACCACAAAATATATATAACTGTCGGTCTTCTCATAGGCATGGCAGCCATCGGAGTGACTCTGGCACGAGAAACCATTTTTTCACTAAGTTGAGACCTTAAATCCGGATAACCATTTTAAGGTCTTCTATATGTACATTTTTATAAAAAAAGTGGCAGGGTACATTTGTAAAGTGGAGTTTGTCCATCGTGGGAATCAAATTCTAATCTGTTTGATCATGAATCCCACGATTCCTAGGCTCACAGAGGGAAGCCAATAAACCTGCACAGCTCTAATTTGCACAGAAATATATCCAAATATCGTCAGAACCAAGGATTCATCAATAAATCCTAGCTCACACATGGCCGAAGCATCTCGTTCCCACTAGATAGTGATCTAAGGGCCGCAAGGTAGCTTTTATAACTGAAACTAGAAAAATGCTAGATTTAAATAAATCTCAGCCATTCTAACTTCCTGGTTCTGTCTAGATCTATTTTGAACCATTTGAAAACTGGAATTGGTGAGATTTAAAGAAATCTAGTTCGCCCGCAGAAATGTCAGTGCCGATTCATATCAAATGAATATTTAAAGCAACAATTGAATAAAATAAGTAAAGCAATATATATATATATATATATATATATATAATTATATATATACGAAAACTGTAAAGGGCGATGGGTTTTCACTCTGGTGCCCGGACTGGAATGTGAATATATATATATATATATATATATATATATATATATATTTATAAAAGCTGTAAAAACCACGAAGTGATCCAGGCTTAACAGAATGGAGAAATATATATATATATATATATATATATGTATGTATATATATATAAAAGCGGTAAAAGGCGACGGACATTCTATCCTTTGCCTGGACTGAAATGGAAATATATATATATATATATATAAAAGTTGTAAAAGAGCCACAGAATTAATCAGGCCCGACAGAATTGAAATATATATATATATATATAAATATATATATATATAAGCTGTAAAAGGGTAATGGACATTCTATCCTAGGCCCATATATATATATATATAATCTGTAAAAGAGCCACAAAATTAACCAGGCTAGACAAAATTAAAATATATATATATATATATATATATATATATATATATATATATATATATATATATATATAAAAGCTGTAAAGGGGCAATGGACATTCTATCTTAGGACTATATATATATGTAAAAGAGCCACAAAATTAACCAAGCTAGACAGAATTAAAAAATATATATATATATATATATATATATATATATATATATATATAAAAGCTGTAAAAGGGCAATGGATATTCTATCCTAGGCCTATATATATATAAGCAATAAAAGGCCACGAAATGATCCAGGCCGAACTGGAATTTAAATATAGATAAAAAATAGTCAAACCGGGACTGGAAAGATAACCCAGTCCGGTGAAGAGTGCATATATATATATATATATATATATATAAGCAGTAAACTACCGCGGATTTGACATTCGGGCTTGACATAATTGAAATGTTAGTATATATATAGTTAAATATATACAAAAAAAGCCAAACCCGAATTGAGAAGATAACCCAATCCGGCGAAGTTGCTCAAAACGAAGATATTAGTATATAAAAGCTGTTAGAAGTGACGGATCGTCAATCCGAGTTGTAGAAATGCCAGAAAATGCATTTTGGTACTAAAATGTATCAAAATTTAACAAAACGGATTTTTAGAAAACGAAACTTGATATGCAAGTGTATAATAGTGTAGTGAAGTAATATAAACTTGCTGATCATAAAAATACTAACAATGGACTGCTACACGAGCTTTTTACCAAATCATAGGCTTTAAACGTCCTATTCTATCGCTCAATTTTTGACATGTGGTAGTATGTGGGTATATCTACGTGTTAGAATGAAAAAATTTGGGTTTGAAAGACAAGAAAATGACTGGAAAACCATATAGGCAGGGGTTTAGAGCGTTTTCAAATTTTTTAAATGAGCTGGGGGTGAGCTCATATATATAGACCCAGGAGAAGTAGGTCAACCCGCAGCTGCCGCAGGTCCACCTGCGGCTTCATGTGGCAGGAGTCTCGTGGCGGGTCCTGTCGTCTCGAAGTACGTGCACTCTGAGCAATGTGAGGTCCAATTCGAAACTTTCTAACTTTTGATCAGAGCGTCTGTTTAAGGCATGCTATACCTTTCCGAAAAGCCCACGCCGAGCGCATAGCAATGAAATGGGAGAAAACCTTTTCCGATTTAAAAAAGACAGGTTCATAACCGGGTCTTTGATTCCTCTCATTTTGTCCGTTGAGCTATCTTGCGCTCTTTCCACTCGGAATTATTGTTATGGTTCGTTCTAACCTTAGTAGCATCAATTCGGCTTAAGTTTGACCGAATCTGCTCCAAGTTGGTAAAATGATGGTTTTGCCCCTCCCGGGGTTGCCCTTAGTGCTGGCATGGCCTTCGACTGACTTCTTGGGGTTGTCTCCGAGGTTTAGATCCCATTCGAGTCTGTTTGCCTCAGTGTTGTCTCCGAGGCTGACTTGGTCATTCCAGGCTTTCTTCTGGAGATGTTTTGATGCTTCAGGATTATTTTCGAAGTTGACCTGACCTCCTGGGTTGAGACCGGGGCTGACCTGTACCTCTCGGGTTGAGACTGGGGCTGACCTATACCTCCCGAGTTGAGACCGGGGCTGACTTGTACCTCCCGGATTGAGACCGAGGCTGACCTGTACCTTCCGGGTTGAGATCGGGGTTGACCTGTACCTCCCGGGTTGAGATCTGGGCTGACCTGTACCTCCCGGGTTGAGAACGGGGCTGATTTGACGACTCGGTATTGAGACCGGGGTTGATTTGATGACCCGGTATTGAGACCGAGGTTGATTCGACGACCCGGTATTAAAACCGGTGTTAAGTTAAAAAGACAGCCTTGCCTTCCTACAGTGTTAGTAATAGTGAACCAAAATTTTGAGTGTCTACACATCGCATTATTGAAAATTCTACTGGTCATCCTCTCAAGAATCAGAAGGTTTTTCCTAGTGTTGATTTTCCTTGCGCTAAATGTTCTCAAGGAAAATTAATTGTTCGACCATCACCAACAAAATTTTATAATGTAACCCCAAAATTCCTAGAGAAAATCCAAGAAGTTTTTCTAGGATATTCTTCTTTCTAGAAATACAAGAAGTGATGAGAAGATATTCATTATCATTTTCATTTGTTGTTTCAATGTGAAAACCATTTAGTCGAATATCTATAAAACTTATCAAATTTTTTCTTGATTTACTAGAATATAGAGCATTTTTGATGAAGAATTGTGTCTCATTTGATGAAGCATTTTTCCAGGCACGTCTTTGATGCGTCACATTATTGAAAATTCTACTGGTCATCCTCTCAAGAATCAAAAGGTTTTTCTTAGTAGTGATTTTTCTTGCGCTGCATGTTCTCAATGAAAATTAATTGTTCGATTATCACTAACAAAAATTTATAATGAAACCCCAAAATTCCTAGAGAGAATCCAAGTAGACATTTATGGACCAATTCATCCATTGTCTGGCCCATTTCAATATTTCATGATTTTAATAGATGCTTCAACTAGATGGTCACATGTTTTTCTCATCTCCTCTCGAAATTTTGCATTCTCTAAACTTCTTGCTCAAATAATCATGTTACGTGCTCAGTTCCTAGATCATCCAATCAAGTCAATTCGACTTGATAATGCAGCTGAATTTTTATCAAGGACCTTTAATGACTTTTATATGACTATTGGAATCTCTTTTGAATATTCTGTTCTTTATGTACATACACAAAATGATTTAGCTGAATCTTTAATAAAAAGACTTCAACTAATTGCACATCTATTAATATTAAGGTCTAACTTACCAACCTCAGTTTGGGGTCATGCCATTCTTCATGCTGCAGTCATCATTCGAGTAAGCCCAACAGCTCTTCATAAATATTCTCCTCTATAGTTAGTTCTTGGTCAGATACCCAACATCGCACACCTTAGAGTTTTGGGATGTGCAGTATATGTTCCAATTGCATCTCCACAAAGGACTAAAATGGGAGCCCAACAAAGAATTGGAATTTATGTTGGTTTTGATACTTCTTCTATTATTAGATATCTTGTGTCTTTAACTGGAGATGTTTTTACTGCACGTTATGCAGATTGTCACTTTGATGAATTTGTATTTCCACCGTTAATATCATGAAATGTATCAAAATTAAATTCACTTGATCCTCGCACAGGACAATGTGAAATTGAAGTTCAAAGAATTATTTATTTACAAAATATTGCAAATCAAATGCCAGATACATTTAATGATACTAGAAAGTGATAAAATCACATACACCTACAGTGAATACTCCAGTAAAGATAGAAATACCTATCGAAAGGTTAATTCTTATAGAATTGACAAATAAGGCAACAGAAGAATCTAAACCATGCCAAAAGCGTGGAAGACCAGTTGGTGCAAAAGACACTACACCACGAAAATAAAAGGCAAATAAGGGAGTTCCAGAAGTAGCACTTATTCCAAAAGTGGGAATACCCCGGTACAAGATCTCACCGAAGGGATAAGAGATGAATACCAAGAGATCTCAATAAATTATGTACATGATGAGAAAATATGGGATCGAAGCAAAGTCATGATTGATGATATATTTGCTTTCTCTATAACATCAGATATTACTATGATTTCTAACATAGATCCTGAACCACAAAACGTGGAAGAATGTCGAAAAAGAAACAATTGGCCAAAATGGAAAGATGCTATTCAAACTGAGCTACAATCATTACTGAAAAGAGAAGTATTTGGACCAATAGTCCAAACACCGCTGGGAGTAATCCCAGTTGGAAATAAATGGGTATTTGTACGAAAGCAAAATGAGAAAAATGAAATTGTGAGATACAAATCCCGACTTGTAGCTCAAGGCTTTTCACGAAGACCTGGTATTGATTATCATGATACATACTCTCCAGTAATGGATGGAGTCACTTTTCGCTTTTTACTATGTATGGCAACCATGGAAGGTTTGAAAACACGTCTGATAGATATTGTAATAGCATACCTATATGGCTTACTTGATAGTGAGATTTATATGAGAATTCCTGAAAGATTAAAAATGGTTGAATCACAAAAGTCCCGCCACATACATTCAATCAAGTTACAACGCTTATTATATGGGTTGAAACAGTCTGGTCGTATGTGGTTTAATCGTCTTAGTGATTGTTTAATAAAAGACGAGTATACAAATAATCAAGTATGCCCATGCATTTTTATTAAGAAAACACAAAGTGGATTTACCATCATTGCTGTATATGTGGATGATTTGAATCTGGTAGGTACTCCTGAAGAACTCACAAGAACTGCCATTTATTTAAAGGATGAATTTGAAATGAAAGATCTTGGAAAGACAAAATTCTGTTTGGGAATATAAATGGAGCATTTAGCATCTGGATTTTTTGTTCATCAATCCACATATACTGAAAAGATTTTTAGTCATTTTCATATGGATAAAGCTCACCCTTTGACTACCCTGATGGTTGCTCGATCTCTAGAAGTTGATAAAGATCCATTTTAACCTCTAGAAAGTGGGGAAGAAGTTCTTGGACCTGAAGTTCCATACCTAAGTGCAATAGGTGCTTTTATGTATCTTGCAAACTGTATACAACTCGATATTACTTTTGTTGTCAACCTATTGGCAAGATACAATTCTTCTCCGACTAAGAGACATTGGGATGGGATCAATCACATTTTGAGATACCTCTGTGGAAGTATAGATCTTGGAGTATTTTATCCAAAAGATTCAACGTCGCGATTAGTTGGATATGCTGATGCATGATATTTATCAGATCCACATAATAGGAGATCACAAACAGGTTATGTATTTACATATTGTGACACATCTATATCCTGGAAATTCACAAAGCAAACCATGACAGCTACAACTATAAATCACTTAGAGATTCTCGTAATACATGAAGCAAGTAAAGAGTGTGTTTGATTGAGGTCAATTATTTAGCATATCCAAGAGTCATGCGAATTACCATCAATCAAAGATATTCCTACAATTATGTATGAAGATAACGCTCCAGGCATTGCTTAACTTAGATAAGGGTACATCAAGGGAGATAGAACAAAACACATTTCACCTAAATTCTTCTACACACATGAGCTACAAAAGAAGGGTGATATAGATTTGCATCAAATTCAATCATGTGATAATCTAGCCGACTTATTTACAAAGTCACTACCAAATGCAACGTTTACAAAACTTTGAAAAAAGATAGGAATGTGTCGACTGAAAGACTTATCACAACATTTCATCAAAGAATAATGAATTTATTTTGAGGGGGAGATATGTACTCTTTTTCCCTTCGCTAAGTTTTTTTCAACTGAGTTTTCTTAGCAAGGTTTTTAATGAGACATAATCTTATATCTTAAGAAATCAAGGGGGAGTGTTATAATATTATGATTTTCTCAAAAGTCATAAGCTACAAGCTATAAGCTAAGGTCTATATTCATGATTTTGTAGATCTTGATTTGATGTATGTTCCCCTTTCCTTTGCCTATGAAAGGCAAGCTTCTCTAATGAAAGAACACACCAAAAAGAAGAAAGAGAAATTCTCTAAATTTTCATCTTACATCTCTTGTTATTTTATTAGTTCCATAACAATATAAATATATTTATATATATATATATATATATATATATATATATATATATATATATATATATATACCGAATAATGTTAGGATACCAAAAAATTTAATCTATTATGTCTAGGCCGAATTACAAAAGTGTTTCTCCAAAGTTACTGTTAGTAATCTGAAATGAAAACTATATATATATAAACTTATCTCAAAATAAATTTGTCAAGGCTAGTACTTGGTACTATGTCCTTAAGACAATTATGCCCTTCGTATGGTGCTCAGAGTTATAGCACTTGTCTCCTAGGATACAATGACACCGTATATTATAGTAGCACTCCAAATAGTATACTCAACGAACCAAAGAAATGCTTAGAACTCTCTCTCAAAAATAACTTATGAAATAATGACTAAAACTAGACTGAAATGCTATAATGCTTGTGAATTGAATGAATGAGAAGGCTGCCCCCTCCTATCTATTTATAGGAGGGGTTGGTGACCCTTCGGATGGGCACTTAGCCCTTGAAAATGCATGGGATGCCTCTGAAAAGGCATGTATGGCATCATTTGGTCAAAACGTCGTAGTTTTGATCCTTTGCAGAATGGGCGCGTCTATTCAGACCTACAAAACGACGTAGTTTTAGCCTTAGCGGAACCAAAACTATCTAGTTTTAAGCTTAGCAGAAAAGGCGCGATAAAACGACGTAGTTTTGGGCCGTCCGTTCAGACTGATACTCTTTTAGCAGATACCGCTTCTCAAAACGACACAGTTTTCATAATAATAATAAATAGTATTTATCAAAACGACACAGTTTTGACAATCGAACTAAAATAAAATTTAAATTAAATTTTAAATAAAAATTTAAATAAATTTTGTCCAAAAAGTTATATACAAGGACCCAGACTCACGAACCAGGCCAGACGGTCGGTCGGCGGTGCGCGTGTGAGTTGGAACCAAGCTTTGGCTAGGTCCTCCCCCTTTTACAAAAGTGGGGTGCCCCTTGGGGCCCAAACCCAAGAGCAACTTTCTTGTATATAAACACATTAAATTTTTAGTTCTTAACCGATGTGGGACTTGGCTTTCCACATGTATTTATTATCATTTATCATTTCCAAGGGTGATCTTTAGGAGTTAATATCTCATTCATTACTCCATAGATTTGAGCTTTCAAATATTTAATTTAATCTACTTATGGAGTAGAACACATTAATATATAGAATCATTAAAATTAATTAATGACACCCACATTAAATTAGGCTCAAATTCTAACAGTTACCACCCAAAATTAATTTGACCATTCAAGCGGTAAAAATTTCAATTGAGTCCTTCAAGTGATTAATTTAATTGATTCCTGACTCAATTTTTAATACCCAGAAGGGTAAAATTGTCATACAAAGTAACACTATATCTAAGTTTAAAAATTATACAAAATCTTGCAACCTGAGGTTACACCAATCATATATATGGCATTAGGTAGGAAGACAATCTTTTGCTGGTCAAGCCATCCTTTAATTTGATCCACAAGTTCAAAGGACTTTTGATAGTTAAGTACTCGGCTTGTAAACATTCATGAAGATATGATGACAGAGAAAAATAATGACTTCAATATTTTCTTCCACAAAAGTTTTCTTTTATGTTTCAATTGTTTTTCTTAATCCAGTAGCAGTAAGATGTAACTCCACGTCAATAGGTCACGACATAGTTTTCTCTAAATACTTCTAGTGCAAAAATTATAATTTTGCAATATTCGCTATGTAGTTCTAAATTAAAATATTTAAACAAATAATCAACATGAATAAGGATTCAACATGAATATTATAAGAAAATTTTTGAGGGACTCACTGGTGTCTTCATTGGCCACTGCTCAACTCCCTTCCCCCCCTTCACCCCCCCCTCCCACCTCCCACCTCCCACCTCCTAATCCCCAACAAAAAAACACCACAATCGGTGGAATTTTGTCTAGCTTCCTACCACTAAGTTGTCACCCCAAGCGATCATAGAATACTACAGTGAAAAATATGTAAGTGTTTACATAAATAACTTGAAATCTGAAATGGACTCCATGTATGAAAACAAAGTATGGTCTTTGGTTTCACCACCTGAAGGTATTAAACCTATTGGGTGTAAATGGGTTTTTAAGAAAAATACTGGAGCAGACGAAAAGGTAGAGACCTATAAGGCCCGACTGGTTGCAAAAGGTTTCAAACAAAGACAAGGAGTTGACTATGATGAAACCTTCTCACCAGTAGCCATGCTCAAGTCCATTCGGATTTTGCTTGCGATTGCAGCTTACAACGACTATGAGATCTGGCAGATGGACGTGAAAACGGCCTTCCTCAATGGGAAACTTGAGGAGGATGTGTATATGACACAGCCAGAGGGATTTATTTCAAAAGTTGGAACAAATCAAGTCTGTAAGCTACAACGATCCATTTATGGGTTGAAGCAAGCTTCTCGTAGATGGAACATTCGTTTTGATGAGACAATCAAAGAGTTTGATTTTATCAAAAAACGAGGATGAACCATGTGTATACAAGAAGGTTAGTGGGAGCGCAGTATCATTCCTTGTATTATATGTTGATGATATATTACTGATAGGGAATGATATTCCTATGTTACAATCCATTAAAATCTGGTTATGTAAAAACTTCTCCATGAAGGACTTGGGTGAAGCATCCTATATTTTGGGGATAAAGATCTATAGAGATAGATCTAAAAGGATGCTCGGCTTATCCCAAGGAACGTACATTGATACAATGCTAAAGAGGTTTAGCATGGAAGATTCCAAAAGAGGTCTCATGCCGATGAGCCATGGAATACATCTCTCCAAGAAACAGGCCCCAAAGACACCTGAGGAGAGAGACCGTATGAGTAAGATCCCTTATGCTTCTGCAATAGGAACTATCATGTACGGTATGATATGTACTAGCCCGGATGTTGCTCACGCACTTAGTGTAACAAGCAGATACCAGTCGAATCCAGGAGAAGAGCACTGGAAGGTAGTGAAAAATATCCTAAAGTACTTGAGAAGAACTAAAGATATTTTTCTTGTCTACGGTGGGTCTGAATTAAAACTCGAGGGATTCACGGACTCAAGTTTTCAAACAGACCAAGATGACAGTAAATCTATTTCAGGGTATGTGTTTACCTTGAACGGAGGTGCAGTGAGTTGGAAGAGTTCCAAGCAGCAAACGGTTGCTGATTCAGTGACAGAGGCAGAGTATATAGCTGCAAGTGAAGCTGCAAAGGAAGCTGTTTGGATGAAGAAGTTCATAATTGAACTTGGTGTGGTTCCTAGCATTGGAGAAGCAGTTCCCGTATACTGTGACAACACCGGAGCGGTTGCACAGGCTAAGGAACCCAGGTCTCATCAGAAATCTAAACACGTGTTGCGGCGATTTCACTTGATCAGGGAGATCATTGAAAGAGGAGACGTCACCTTGGAGCGTGTAAACTCTCAAGACAACATTGCAGATCCATTTACTAAAGCTTTAACACAACAGCAGTTTGATCGTCACTTAGAGAAGATGGGTATGAGATACCATGGCGATTGACTTTAGTGCAAGTGGGAGATTGATAGTAGTGTGCATACAAGCCAATCATGTATGATGATAAAGCACATACTTTGTAAACAATCTTATTTATTTATTAATAAAATATTTATTTATTAAAGGCATTTAATTATCTACATGGTGCTGTTTTTATAATATGTAAATAACCCATAGTTTTAAGCAATGCTTTTAGAATTATGATGTTGATCATGCTAATGAGATCTAAATTCTTAGAAAGCTTTAAAACTAAAATAGTTCCCAATCGTGGGATTACTAAAAAGGGGATTAGTAAATCCGGATAGATTGGTACATATGTTGCTTGCTCATTGGATAAGGACGACTGATCTCATGGTCATTTGTGTGGAGACACTAAAGCAAGTATGTAGGTGCTTATTGGAGAATAAGTTCACTGAACGTGACTCGCTATGGAATACCTAATGGAGTTTTACTCGCCTGTCAATAGGAATTCCTAATGTGATAGTAGTACATGTGATCCTTGGACTTGAGATCATCATAGTATCTTGTATGTAACAATTATACTTTGACTAATTCCTTAAGGCCTTTTAAGGCATATATAGGGTATGCTTGGGTGTAATGAGTTACATATGGAGATAATGAATGATCAATAAAGAATCTACCACCTCTAGTAAAAGAGGAGATATGTCCTATGTGATTCGTTAAATGACAACCCAGGAATCCTTGGCCAAGGTAGAATGAAATTAGAAAGAGGTTTCTAATTTGCATTATTTGGAGTTGTGCATTTTCTAAATTTATACAAACCCATAACCATGATCATGCTTTGTGCTTGTTATCAATAACAGAAAAGAGAGAACATGGAATTATACCTTTGAAGATCTAAGCTTCCTCAGGTACAAGTTCTACTCCTTTGATTCCATTGATTCCTCTGATAGTGGCTCCTTCCCTTGAATAATGTCAGCCACCCAAATGTTTGGCCTCTAACAGTGATCCACCTAGGAAGATGAAGAACTCAAGAAGATGGGTTATTGGCTTAACCCTTGTTTCTATCTCTATAGAATATGTGTACTCCCAACTCTTGGAAAATTTCACACTACTCCTTTATTTCTGATATAAGACTCTCTTATATAGATATTAGGTTAACCCTCCTAATCCAATTAGAATAGGATTTTATTTAATTAATTAATTAAATACTTTTAATTAATTTATATCCTAATCTTTATTAGGATTGAGAGAGAGTACTGATATTATATTAATTCCTAAACTCCTTTAGAATTAAAATAATAATAATAATAATAATATTAATAAGACTCCTCTTATTAATTTATATTTAATATTTCTAAAATATTAAATAATAAACATTAAGCTATTTAATTTATTCTATCATCATAGATTAAATTAATTATACTTAATGCATTATTACTATCATGCCATT
Source organism: Panax stipuleanatus (assembly GCA_020205555.1). Taxonomy (NCBI): domain Eukaryota; kingdom Viridiplantae; phylum Streptophyta; class Magnoliopsida; order Apiales; family Araliaceae; genus Panax; species Panax stipuleanatus. The sequence continues at coordinate 145,063,867 of CM035115.1, read as the reverse complement.
TTCTTCTTAAATAATTCTTCTTCCTTTTATGGTGTGACCCTTTAGGTTCTCCATATTAAACCGGTTGTGAATAAATCAATTAGAACAATTTTAATCTTATTTAAATAGACAAATTAAACTAATAATCTATTTAAATAAATAACATTTATTCTACAATAGGGATAAGCCTCCCTAGCGATCAACGACTTTCCAGATAATATAGATTTCAACATTAATCATAAAAGAACCTGTGAGTTAATAGTTACCGTACAATTCAATCCTTCCACCATACAATGTCCCAATTAAATATAAGACATGGATTTACTGTCAAGTCTTAATTTATTTAATCATATGTATTTCGATTAGAAAATGCACAACTCCAAATAATGCAAATTAGAAACCTCTTTCTAATTTCATTCTACCTTGGCCAAGGATTCCTGGGTTATCATTTAACGAATCACATAGGACATATCTCCTCTTTTACTAGAGGTGGTAGATTCTTTATTGATCATTCATTATCTCCATATGTAACTCATTACACCCAAGCATACCCTATATATGCCTTAAAAGGCCTTAAGGAATTAGTCAAAGTATAATTTGTTACATACAAGATACTATGATGATCTCAAGTCCAAGGATCACACGTACTACTATCACATTAGGAATTCCTATTGACAGGCGAGTAAAACTCCATTAGGTATTCCATAGCGAGTAACGTTCAGTGAACTTATTCTCCAATAAGCACCCACATACTTGCTTTAGTGTCTCCACACAAATGACCATGAGATCAGTCATCCTCATCCAATGAGCAAGCAACATATGTACCAATCTATCCGGATTTACTAATCCCCTTTTTAGTAATCCCACGATTGGGAACTATTTTAGTTTTAAAGCTTTCTAAGAATTTAGATCTCATTAGCATGATCAACATCATGATTCTAAAAGCATTGCTTAAAACTATGGGTTATTTACATATTATAAAAACAGCACCATGTAGATAATTAAATGCCTTTAATAAATAAATATTTTTTTAATAAATAAATAAGATTGTTTACAAAGTATGTGCTTTATCATCATACATGATTGGCTTGTATGCACACTACTATCAATCTCCCACTTGCACTAAAGCCAATCGCCATGGTATCTCATATAAAAAATTCTCGGCGTCGAGAGAGGTTTGAGATTCCGTAAGTAACTCAGTGAGTGCTTTCTAAGAAGGGCTTGGCTTGGAAGAAGAAAATGAAATACGAACAACCGCGCTGGTCGTAATAGATCGACTTTCATGCTCCAGCATAGCATGAAAGTTCCATTTCAGGGAAGGACGGCGTACTATGATACTTTCTGTTTTGTCGAGCCTTGCTTTGGTCTCTGGTTTGATGGTTGTACGTGCTAAAAATCCGGTACATTCCGTTTCGTTTCCCATCCCAGTCTTTCGCAACACTTCAGGTTTACTTCTTTTGTTAGGTCTCGACTTCTTCGCTATGATCTTCCCAGTAGTTTATATAGGAGCTATAGCCGTTTCATTCCTGTTCGTTGTTATGATGTTCCATATTCAAATAGCGGAGATTCACGAGGAAGTATTGCGCTATTTACCAGTGAGTGGTATTATTGGACTGATCTTTTGGTGGGAAATGTTCTTCATTTTAGATAATGAAAGCATTCCATTACTACCAACCCAAAGAAATACGACCTCTCTGAGATATATGGTTTATGCCGGAAAGGTACGAAGTTGGACTAATTTGGAAACATTGGGCAATTTACTTTATACCTACTATTCCGTCTGGTTTTTGGTTCCTAGTCTTATTTTATTAGTAGCCATGATTGGGGCTATAGTACTTACTATGCATAGGACGACTAAGGTGAAAAGACAGGATGTATTCCGACGAAATGCTATTGATTCTAGGAGGACTATAATGAGGAGGACGACAGACCCACTCACGATCTACTAAAGGGCAAGTAGCTTGATTGGTTCAAATCCAATTCGTGAGAAGAGTCCAAGCGAGAGACTATAACAGTCAAAAGGCCTTCGGCTAAAATCAAAATAGTCATAGAGCTCGTTGTTTCACTCATAAAAGATGATGGATAAGCAGTCGTCCCTTACTATATTCCTTCCTAAGTAAGGAATGGCGGGACGGATTAAAGCAAGAATCCCTCAACTCCTTCGGTTAACTATATCTGCTTCTATCTATTAGAAAGACTAAAGGGGGTATCCTTTGGTATAAGTAAAGGGGAAAAGCAACATTCCTTATTTGCCATGCATACAAAAGGTTAGATAACTTAATGTCAATCCTAACAAGAGGAACATTTACAGTGATTGTTGGTTAACAATCACTTCAACTATCAGACCAGACTTAACTAACAAACTTCTTTATGCATAGAGAATCTGTGAGCGCGTGCTGTCTCCTTTGACAGTGATGCAAACGGCCTCAAAGAAGCTAAGTGAGACCGATCTAGGAAGTAGGGTTGATTTGTGACAACTTTCGTCACCGTCTTTCTTAGTGGTATGGTAGGCTAGCTAGTTGACGGGCTTTTAAAACTGCGGTCTGGTTGACCGGACACCTAGAAGTATACTACTGGATTGAAGGCCTTTTGACGTTGGGATGATGAAATCTCTTTCAGATCCTTTTCTGAAGTGGATGAATCGATTTATGAATAAGCACTCGCCATGTCAAGTCAGCTAGTCATGAAACCAATCTCGTCAGCTTTGATCACTGGATTAGAGTATGCCCTTCAACTTCTGGTAGTAAGAGAGGTAGCCGATAGTCGGAACAACTGGAATTGTAGCTTGCATTCGAGCTGGCATATATCTCCTTTATTCGGTCTATGGTCCTCTTGTTGCTGGGCAATTAGTCCTTTGTCGGCTAGCCGCCTGTCAGATATTCAACTAATGTTCGGTCCGTTTCAAATTATATCAAAGTCAGAAGCCGATGCCACATAAGCAGGAGTAATCGAATCGGCAGGCACAACAGAAGGAATCAACATAGGGAGTTAGCTTAGCGTTCGAGGACGGCACTCACCTCCACCACCGGATCTCGAAACCGAATCTTTCACCGACTCTCCAAAACACCACCAGTAAAGCTAGCTTCACAGAAGGCATAAAGGGGGGATTTCATTGCTTTTAAGAGCCTATAGAAAAATAAGTGACTTATCAATAGAGTACCTGGCTATAGAGAAATACTATCAGAATAAAAGAATTTCATTGCCTCATGGGCGATCGCTCGCTTCGTCTCCTTCGTCTGCGAATCTCTTGGCGAAATAAGATAAGGAAGGACTTCCGTTAGGATGCAGAGTGGAACCTCTTTGCAGAGCCTTTGAATATTTCGTGATAGTTATCATGGGTTGAAAAGAGACGGGACAAGGATATACCCTAAGAAAGCCTTCCCAATATACTCTTCTT